>PVJS01007212.1:0-25216 GCA_004027185.1 Glis glis | reverse complement strand
AAATTTTCTGCAGGAAGATTTGACAACTTATTGTAACGTACTGCTAATTGGAGTATTCACAATGAGTGGATGGAAGTCTGAATACCAGATCTTTGCTTGATAAACTGGAGGTTTGGTTGTGCCATTGGCAAAAGACAGGAAAGAATTACAAGAGTCAGACTGAGGTATATATATGGCTAAATATTTTTGTCTTTATTATATTACATTTGAGAAGTCTCTCAGACATTCAAGTAGAGAAAGGCAGTTGGTACGTAGGTCTAGAGGTCAAGCGAGAGATTGTGGCTGGGGAATACGATTGTGTTTAAAGCCTTGGGCCAGATTTAAGAACTTAGGGAAGGTCTACAGACAGTAGAGACAGGATATGCAAGATCAAATTCTAAGTCTTTCCAATATTTAGAATTTGAGTAGAATACAGGAAGCCAGCTTAGAATGAGTAATGAAGAGAAAGAGCAAGTGAGATACAAGGAAAATCAAGATAAGATATCATGAATTTAAGAAAAGAACAAGAGGTTCACGAAAAACAACAACAACAACAAAGTCAACTCTGTGGAATGTTCCAAAGATGTTCAGTTTGAAAATAATGAAAAAAAAATGGCAATACATTTGGCCAAGTGGAGGTAATTGGTGACCTTGAAAAGTGCAGTTTTCAGTATCATTATCATCAGCATTCTAATTCCTGTGCAATGAGAGTTTTCAGAACCCAGGTTGGATATGGTAATCACTGTTTCTTACTACTTTTCACAGCTCCTAGCCAGCCGCCAAGGATCATCAGCTCAGTAAGGTCTGGTTCACGCTATATAATCACCTGGGATCATGTTGTTGCACTATCAAATGAATCTACAGTGACAGGATATAAGGTATACAAAAGATTACTGGGTTATTCTCCACACAGGCTTCATTCTTAAAAACAGTGGTTGGTGTTTGTAATTTCTGCTGTTTCAGTGAAACCCATTCAGGTTTCTTCTTCTACTTGTATAGCAGATTCATATGACAAAGTCTCGTGATAAATTTTGAAATGAGAAAACATCTTCAGTAAATTTAGGAAATTGCTGTGTCAAATAAAATAAATAGAATAACTGCTTTAAAGAATATAATTGCTTGAATAACCAGTGCTTAAAGTGGAAAGACAGAATGAACTCATTTTTGGTTTGGCAATACTATGTTAGTGTTGCCAAGCACACAGAAAAATCAAAGAGAAAATATTATTTCCATGTATTCTGTATATCACATAGTATAACATTTTTTATTGGAACAATGTAAAAAAAAACCTTAAAACTGAGGGAGAATATTTTTAGATTATTTCAATATATTGAAAGAGCTTTCAGTTTATACTTTTTTTCATAAAAAGACACATTTCCTTTCATCTCTTTATTTTTAGTTATTTCAAAAAATAAAATTTATATACTTATGGTATATCCTCTTGATAAACAAAAAATAGAAGAAATCAAGTTCTATGAATTGAAAATAACATGCATTTCCCCACTAATTTTAAACGTGTTATTTTTGTGTGTGTGAATACAAGTGTGAGCATTCTTATTCTGATATTAGTATTAGGGCATTAGCTCATTATTATGATTTTATTAAGTATTCATATTTGGGGACTTCATTAGGTTCTCTACAGACCTGATGGCCAGCATGGTGGCAAGCTATATTCAACTCATAAACACTCCATAGAAGTCCCAATCCCCAGGGATGGAGAGTATGTGGTAGAGGTTCGAGCACACAGTGATGGGGGAGATGGAATGGTGTCTCAAGTCAAAATTTCAGGTAAGCCAGTCATTTAAGACACATTTCAATTAAATACCCGTGAGTTTCTATGCCATGTGGCTTCCCAGAAATAAAGGTAGAACTGATATTCGCATCAATGTCAATATTTCCCTAAGTAGATTTGAAATATCAAGGATGCCCTGAAACTTAATATTTCTTTCCGTATGAATCACAAAGGAAATTGGCAACATAGCACATACTTTTGATTATTATCTAGATGTCAAAGCATAGGATGAATAAGTTCTGGGGATTTGTGCATTTCATGGATGGCAAGTGATATGTTCATTGATTTGATTGTGGTCATTGTTACATAATATGTGTGTCAAATCATGCTGTATATCTTGCATATATTCAATCTCTGTTTAAATATCTTAAAGTAAAAAGTACATTTAAAATGTAAGGCATGCTGGGAATGGTGGTGTATGTCTGTAATCCCAGTATTTGGTAAGCTGAGACAGAAGGATGGCAGGTTCAAGGTCAGCCTCAGCAACATAGCAAGACCTTCAGCAACTTAGTGAGACCATGTTTCAAAATGAAAAATAAAAAGGACTGGGGGCAAGCTCAAAGGTAGAATTCCCCTGAGTTCAATCCCTAGTACAACACACACACACAAAATGTAAGGCATCAAAATGGTATGTAATACTTGACAATTATTTAATAATATCCATACTCCTCTTATATCAAAAGGATCTCCACTGTACCATTTTTAATACTCCTCTAACCTTTTTCTCATTCATACACATTGATACAGTAATAAAATAGAAAGATGGTAGATTACATCTCCTTTGCTTTGTCCCTCTCTCTTTTTGTTTTAGCCTATCTCTTTTCTGCAAATTCTTTTCTCGCAGTATTAGTTAATTTCAAATATATATTTGAGATAGAAATTATTTTCTCTAGCTATAATTCTAATACCAGTATTGTTATAAAAAGTGATATGTTGGTAAATGTTCACCCATCAGCTATCTGGGAAGGGGGAAAGTCCTGGTTTATAGAATTTGCCAGTATCTGCTGTGTAAATATTTTTTTCTAATTTATTTATTTATTTTTTAACGTGCTTTTATTGGTGCATTGGAGTCTCACATCACAATGAATATCTATTTGCTGTGTAAAAATTCTTACCATGTGGCTCAGTCAACATTCTCACTGATGTAATCCAAAACAACTGACCACACAACTTAGATGAAGGAAGACTTATTTGCTCAGTGTTTGGAGATTTTAGGGTTCAGTGCATGTCAGGCTGGGTCTGCGGAGCTCAGGGCATGGCCGTGGGAAGCAGAGAGATGGAAAGCCCTAGGGTCACCCTACTTTGTGGAGGTCAGTAGCAGTAAGCAAACTGGGGGAAGAGAGACTTTATATTATCCAAGGCCACACCCCCAGGGACCCCTCCTTAGCAACCATGCCCCACCTCCAATATTGCTACCTTGTTTCCCTGAGAGCTGGGGAACATTCTAAATCCAAGCCATTACATCCTGTGTGATTTCAAGCTTCCGCATGGTTTCACTAAACGAGCTGTAAACAGTTGCTCTGTAGCCAGTCACTTTAAAGTGTCACCACCATACTGATGCATAGGACGCAACCTCAAGGACATTGACAGCACTAAAACGTAGTAAAAGAATTAGGAAGCGATAGATTTTCAATATTTACTATCTTCGTTGTAAGCTTTTTAATAACTAATTCGTTTATGTAATTTCATTTTTCATAATGGTGTTTTTAACAACTTGCTCATACATTTCTGGAAAATTTAATGGTTGGTTTTCAGAAGTTATAGGCCAATTTCAACATACCACAGTAATAATCAGACCTTCCAGTATAAGTAGCCTATATATAGATGACACATTGTATACTTTTTTAGAAACCTCAAACATACTTGGAATATTTTCCTCCTTGTTTTGCCAACTAATGGACAATTCGTATGAGTTGCAGAACTTATAGAATTACATATCTCAGTCCAACCATAAATGAACAGAAAACTGTAGAATTAACATTACAAAATGTCAGCTGTTTGAGGAATTTAGCATTTTAGAATTGTCTTGTTGAAATTGTGATTTATTTGCAGTATATTTACATATCTGTAATGAAAGAAGCATGTAGATGAAAATTTTAGGACTTGTTGCAAATTTCAAGACTCAGAATATTCTAATACTTTGTTTCAGTTTCATGTCCAAAATATGTAGCCAGGAATTTTAATGCATTGATATATTTTAAGCAGTATGCTGGTCATTCATTCATTCTTTAACAAATACACATTAAATGCCTACAGTAGGCAGTAGGCCATGTTCACATACTTAAAATCTGCTAAGGAACATTACTTCTTGGTCCTCTTACAATCTTCTGATTCTCTCTGCTCCCAATCTTGGTCTTCTCACTCACTGTGCCCAGTCTGAAGGGTCTTTTCAAGCATCCTCAAATCGTGTAAGCCTCTAAGAGGTCCCATAAAGTACCATCTCAATTTCTTACCATGGCCCACAGGGTCCCCTAGAATCTGGCCTGCCAGACTCTCTCATCAATCCCCAGTATGGCAAAAAAAAAAAAAGAATTTATATTTTTGAATTGTTCTTTTGGTACTGGTTTAGATTGAAGACACTAAAAACAAACAAACAAAACCAAAAATTGGTCACACACAATCTGCTATCTTTTCACAGTATTCTACAGTTATTGAGGATATATTGCTGTACCACACAATATCCTCCTTTTAAGGAACCATGATTGAAAATTCTCTCTGCTAGGGCTTAATCCAGAGAAGCAGGCACCATGGTGTAGGTTAAGAAATAACTAATATTAAAATAATATAATAATGAATATTAAATGAAGAGTCTCGAAATCTCTGCATCCATTTTTTGTTTAATGTAGAGGAGGAGCTCTTTGAGAGGGAGCGTGTGCAGAAAAACCACTTCTGTTTAAATTCAAGAACGATTCATCTCGTCAACATCCACCCCGCACTAGCACACACAAAAACAAAGCAAAACCTACTGTTAAGTAACCCATTCTCCCCCGAAGGCAGTTCAGGTACTACTTACAGGAATGTATTTAATTGGAACCTCCATGTCCACACCCACTCTCTAAATAGGTTACCAATAGCTCCCTTCAATCCAGTACTCTGCTTCAAAAGGACTCTGTGGAAAAGCTTGCTCTGATAATATAATTTCCATATTTATTTCATTTCAAGTGTGGTGTTACCATTTGTCACGTCCATAGCCCTATTGTGCCAGGGCAGTGGAAATGGTTGCTGAAAGACCAAAGAAAATGACTGCTGATGGCATGTGAGACACACAGCTTATTGGGGATAGCTTACAGGAGACTAATGACTGCTTCAAGAAGAGTTCAGTGGAGACAGCCCAAGCGGAGAGCACCTCCTTCCTCCCCGTGCTTTGCCAAGCAGTGCCTCCTCTCCCTCACAGCAATTTGTCCAGGTGGCTGGCTGAACACATGACACCTATCCTTTTCACAGTGTCCTCAGCTCCATACCAGTCACCACTGGGAGAGGGTTTTTGTATGCTAGGCTGCAGAAGCAATGACATCATCCGCGCCAGCTTGCTTAGATGGCCAGGACCAACCGTCCTGGCGGTACATGCAAGAAAGTGGCTTTGTGTAGATACCACTGACTTGCCCTAGTTCCCAGTACACTTGAGAGAAAGCCAGTGTTCCTCACCATGATGTGTGTCTGGACATTCTAGCCAAGGCTCGTTCTCAATGTTCCTTTAACTTGACTAGGTTTTTGTGAACAGAAAGGAGCCATCCAGGGACGTGGTGTTTCACTGTCTCCTTTTTCTTTAAGAATGATGTAGCATTTATTATAGATTGTTATCCTGCTCAACTTGATTGTGCATTAAACTGGGTTCCGTGGTCTTAGGACAAGAAGTAGATGGACTTTTCCTGAGACTTTTTTTTTTTTTTGTATTTCGAATGATGAGCTGAATTACCGATCTTTTTCTCTATTTGTGTAAACTGGCAAAGCTCAGAGCCAAATCTACAACATACTTCAATCAAAATATAGAAAGCATTGTATATCTTAAATAAAAATTTATAGATACATACAGGGTGTTTTTAAATGTAACTAGAACACCATAGAAACTTAATAAATATTAGTAGTATTAATAGTAGCATTAGTTGATATTATTGCTATTTTGGTATTATTTCTCTTTTTGTCTCATTGTCCTAACATTTTTCATTCTTTCAATTTTTAAATTTTCTCCTTTATCATACTTTACTTATCTTTGCAAACTAACTCAAAGCCTATGTAGAGTGAGGTATCATATGTCATTAGTATATTTGTATTTTACTCTGCAAAGAACCTTGTAAAGCATTTTTTTTTTTTTTGCGGTACCGGGGATTGAACCCAGGGGCGTTTTAACTCCGAGCTACACCCCCGGCCCTATTTTTTATACTTTATTTTGAAAGCGGGTTTCACAAAGTTGTGGAGGGCCTCACTAGGTAGAGAGAGAGAGAGAGAGACAGAGACAGAGAGAGAGACAGAGAGAGCTGAGGCTGGCCGCGAACCCAGATCCTCCGGTCTCCGCCTCCCAAGTACTGGGATTACAAGTGTGCACCACCACGCCCGGCTTTGTAAAGCATTTTGATTAATTCTTTTTTTCAATTATACTTAAGCAAAAAAAGCTATCCATATAAATAATTACACTACAATGTCTGAAAGACTTGGATCATAAATGTTTTAGGAACATATATTGATCCTTAAGAGCTGTAAGACATAAGAATCAGATGTCTGGGATATGAAATTTGGTTAACTTAAGCTAAAAATAATTCTTAAACTATTAATTCAAGTTATAAAGGATGTATTCTAAAGTGTGAGAATCATAACCTCAAGGCGAAATATTTAAAATAAATGAGACACAAGAAGAAATATAGACATGATTAAAAAGCACTTATGTATTTAGTGTAATAATTTTCATAGCAAATGGAAACGTGTGATTCTAAAATTTCAAAATCCAAGGAGAAATCTGAAACATAAAGCAAACCAATTTAATAAAGATTAGAAGTAGAAAAAGAAGGTCATCATATTTGAAAAATTTGGCCATCAAGCCGGGCGTGGTGGCGCACGCTTGTAATCCCAGTACTTTGGGAGGTGGAGACCAGAGGATCCGGGTTCGTGGCCAGCCTTGGCTCTCTCTCTCTCTCTCTCTCTCTCTCTCTCTCTCCCTCTCTCTCTCTCTCTCCTTAGTGAGGCCCTCTGCAACTTCGTGAGACCCGGTTTCAAAATGAAGTATAAAAAATAGGGCCAGGGGCGTAGCACGGAGGTAGAACGCCCCTGCGTTCAATCCCCAGTACGGCAAGAAAAAAAAAATTTGGCCATCATAATTCTCATATTATTCCAAGTTTTAAGTGCTTTGGTGACATTGTTCCAAGATTTTTAGAGAAAACTTTGGTTTTTATAAGTAAAAGAACATTTTTATATAGTCACTACAAATGACTGATTAAATCTCTAAACATATAGAAATGAATTTTATGTAGAGGAAAAAGTACTTCACAGATGAAATTTATTTAGCTTATGTCTCTTTTATCTTTTCACTGAGTACATTTTTCTGCCAATAACCCAGAATTGGTCTTTTAGAATTGCTCATTTCTGAGAATTTTGAGATTTTTCTAATTCTTTTCTTCTTTGAACTGATAATTTTGATGGTCAAGTATATCTTTTTACAGTTCTCTGAAACCATGTGTTATTTTTTTGCTCTTTTTCCCCTTAGGAATGAAAGCTGTCTTTATAAAAAGCTTTTAACTAATCTTAAATAGATTTAAAATAACTAAAGCATATCTAAATACCATTACAAAAAAGATAATATTATTTCATATTTGTTAGTTATTGCACTTTTGTAGATCTTCAGGTTCAGTAAAAAAAAATGGAGAATCACTTGCCTTAGAATGTTCTTACTTTGATTTTTAAAATCCCTTTTTACCCATTTTTTTAAATGAATATAATTTGTCACTAAGGCAAGCATTCCAGTAACTATTGTCATTTATTCTATACCAACTGTTAATTATATTCAAGGGAATTCTTAAAACAATAATAAATATTTTACGAATCAGATAAAAATGTAAAACAAAAATATTTCACATATGAATTTTGTAGACAAAATCTCTTTTCTCAAAGGTGAGAAAATTAAAATAAGCGTAAATATGAAATTATGAAATTATTTGGAACTACATAATGTTTTAACTCCTTTGTACTGTCCTTCCTGGAATAAGATTTATTCTAAAATTTGAGATTAGTAAGGCGAGTAATAAATTTTGTTATCAGGAGAAAAACAAGGCATACATATTACAGGAAGCCAGAAACTCTGTATTATAAGTATTACCTAGGACATATTCTTTAGTTATTAGATACACTTAAATATTCTTTCATGGTATAGAGACTGCCACATTATGGAATGTATTTTTCCAAATTTGAAGGATTCTCACTTATATGTCTTAATTTCAAAATGCTGAATCCCTATCATTTAATTTATCTTCTTTCTATACATATATGCCGTGTAGTCAGTGTACAACATGTTCTTTATGGCTTATCCACAGCTATTTTTAATTAGGCAGAATGCAGCATTGCAAGTTTATAACTAAGATTAGGCATTATTCCAAGTAGCAAACATTTCTGTTGTGGCCCTTTTCCCAGGTTAATAACTTCTCTGACATTTGGAAAACTGCATTTGAAATATAGTCCAACAAAATGTTTTTGCATCCTATAAAATTTATGTTCAAGCCGGGCGTGGTGGCGCACACTTGTAATCCCAGTACTTTGGGAGGCAGAGACCGGAGGATCCGGGTTCGCGGCCAGCCTCAGCTCTCTCTCTCTCTCTCTCTCTCTCTCTCCCTCTCCCTGTCTCTCTCTCTCTCTCTCTCTCTACTTAGTGAACTTAGTGAGGCCCTCCGCAACTTCGTGAGACCCGGTTTCAAAATAAAGTATAAAAAATAGGGCCGGGGGTGTAGCGCGGAGGTAGAACGCCCCTGGGTTCAATCCCTGGTACTGCAAAAAAAAAAATTTTATGATCAAGAAGATGGTGGTAAAATAACTCCTTATAGTTTAAGGGATTTGTGTGTTTTTATTGTTTTAGAGTATTCTATCAATGAGTGAAATGTAAATTAATATACCATAGTTGCTCAACTATAACTTTAAATTAATATAATGCAGTAGCTTACATATTGCATTTACTGCTTTTTGAATATCAAGGATTACTTTTCATTAGCTTCTCTCTTTTGGAAAATGCATTTATCGGTGAATATTTTGCTATTATCACAATCAGAAGGCACTTGCAAAATACATACATACACTTCATCCCATTTCTTTTATCTCAGCTCGTGTTCCTCCCCCACCCCAGGAAGCCCCTTTTTTGTGGCTCCCTCCAGCTGTCCCTCCTTTTTCTTTCCATGGTGTTTTTGGCATCCTAAGTGCTATAGTTCTCACCCCATGATATTGCTGATGGTTGATTGTCACTCAACTGTGATCCCCGAGGGAAAGAGAGGCCATTTCTGTACCCAGTACCAAGCACTGTAGCAGTAAGTTCTCATTAAATTGAAATTCATGAGCGAATGATTAGCAGTTCCATTTCTTTCTCTTCTTTTAAAACTAAGAGAAGTTCTCTTTTTAAAAAAATGATCAGAATCACAAATTGCAATCACACGGAGGTGTTCACTGCCTACTTAAAACACCCAGCATCCTTCTCTAGAATATGGAGCCAGTCAATGTACCTTTCTCAGTAGTGACCTTCTGTCTTGTCCCTCTCAGCTACCCACATAGGGACAATAGAACCCAGCACCTGCTCTTACTTTGAGAGAAGCAAAGCCCTGACCTCAGTACCTGGGCCCCCTTGTAAGTTTGCACAACCTTGGGAATCCAGAGTAGTTACGCTGTAGTCAGAATAGACCCACTCCCTTTTGGCTTGTCCTAAATGGCATCCTAAATCCTAGCTGTTACCTTGTCAGTGCCTTTCTCTTTGTACCTGACCAGATACCATTTTTTCCCTGACTCCATTATGACTATTCTTTAGAATGTGGCTTGAAGAGACCATGGATGAATGGCACTCAGTTTGCTGACAAATGGAGCGAGTCAGCCACCAACTATTAAATATTTATTTATAATAGCAATGGCCTTGGAATCTTTAATTACTACCATAACACAATTAGGTAAACTATTACCATTTTATTGCCAAAGCAACTGAAGTTCAGAAAGCATAAGGAACTTGCCAAAAGTCATGTAGTTGGTAGAGTGAGGAGCCAGAATTCAAATGATTTAGTTCTAACACTAAGGCATGTGCTCTTAATCTATAAAGGATATGCCCAGATATGATTAATTCCACATGACCGTTCTTAGCATGAACTGTGAAATGACATGGCATAAGAAAAAAGAAACAGACACCCAGAAATACCCAGGTCATTCTATAAGTCACCGCCATGGTGTAAGTTCCTTACACTCTCTGAACTTCAATTGCTTTGGCAGTAAAATGGTGATAGTTTACACATGTTAGGCAGGAGTTGGCACCTGGAATTTGAAGATGAATAAGAACTTAATCTCTTTTCTTTATTTAAGGAGCCCTACACTCACAGGAGAATAAGACACGTGAAAAAAAATAATTGTAGCCCAGTGCATTAAGTTTTGTAGAAGCAAGCACTGAAGAGGAGATAATTAATCCCATACACAGTTGTTTCAAGGAATGCACTTTTAGTGAATCTTAAAAGATTACTAAGACTTTTCCAAGCATAAAAGGGGTAGAAGGGTATTTAAAGAAATGCATATAGAGTCTGAGCAAACATAAAACTATCATCTCATTCAGTGAATCTGGAATTGGATTCAAAACCGAAGATAGGGTAGCTATTGTTGGAGTACAGGTTAGATTCAGACTGCAAAAGGGGGGAAGATTGAATTTGTTACCTTGGGGGTCTTTTTATTTGTTTGTTTTTCTTTAACATAAGCAGGAGGCTATGCAGTCCTGAATTTCAAAGGCAGAGTTAATAGAAATAGAATGGAGCTGAGATTCTAGAGCTGCACTAGAGTCCACTTGAACTTGGTAAGCAAGTTTAATTACAGATAAGTGAGAAAAAGGATTTTGAAAATGACCCTCAGTTTTCTATAATGAAGAATTACGGTCATGGTGACATTGTGCACTAAGCTACAGAAGTACAGAAGAACGGGCAAATTTTATAAAAATAATGACAGGAAAGAGAGGGGAGAGGAGAGAGGAGAGAGGAGAGAGGAGAGAGAGAGAGAGAGAGAGAGAGAGAGAGAGAGAGAGAGAGAATATTCCATGACAAACTCTGAAGAAACCCAACCTGAGAAAACCAAGCAAGGTAAACAAGAAGTAAAACATCCCAGGTAAGATAAACTCTGTCAAAAATGAATCATTGAGCCAGGTGTGGTGGCACACGCTTGTGATCCCAGTACTTGGGAGGCTTAGACAGGCTCAAGGATAGCCTCAGCAATTTAATGAGACCCTGTTTCAAAATAAAAAGGTCTGCGGGGGGGGATCTCAGAGGTAGAATGCCACTGAGTTCATTCCCCAGTACTAAAAAGGAAGGAAGGAAGGAAGGAAGGAAGGAAGGAAGGAAGGAAGGGTTGCTTTCATACTTCTTTCTAGCCTTTGTAACATTTCTCTTAATACCTAAAAGAGTCATTATGAATTACTTCAAAATTATTAGTATATCATCATAGATCAACATTTAAAAGTCCATCTGTATAAACTACAGTGTCAAGAGATGAAAAATCAACAAGATACAATCCTTAGGACAGAAAAGGTAATATGAGTCTAAAACAATTATATAATGAAGAACTAAAAGAAGCTTGGCAATGTTATAAATACTGGTGTTGATAAAAAGAACTTCAGTTCTCATCCACTGTGTGAAAATTGACTTGTTCAATATAAACAAAATGGTTTCTTGAAGAATTTCCTTATGGTTGGAAAGGAGTACATAGTCTGTTGAGTTTATAAACTACTTGCACAAGTGATGATAGATAACTTTGTTGTTGTTGTTATTTTCATTTTATTGAACCTAAAAAGAACTTAATATTTTAGAGTCTAGCACCGTGAAACTATGACCAAAAATAAGCCTATTGTAAAAAGAAGAATTTCTCAAGAATGTATAAGCAGAACAAAGGAAATTTTGCAGACACAATTTAAAATGATTGGAATTATTTTATATTGCCTGGATGAGAAGCTGGATAATCACAATTTTAGACATGCTTCATGGGGGAAGGTACTAGGGGTTGAACCCAGGAGTATTCTACATCTGAGCTGCACCATATATATATATATATATATATATATATATATATATTTATATATATATATATTTTTTTACTTTGAAACAGGGTCTCACTAAGTTGCAGAGGACCTAAGTTGCAGAGGACCTAAGTTGCTGAGGCTGACCTCAAACCTACGATCCTCCTATCTCAGTTTACCAAGTACTGGGATTGTAGGTGTGTGCCACTGTAATGAGGGATCCCGCAGAGACATACCAGACTCCAAAAAATCCAATTTAGAGGTCTTTATTTTATGACCGGTCCGGTCGGGCTACACCCCTGGTTAGTGCAGTCCCGAAGCTCTATTGATGGCTGCTTATATAGGAAAAAGTACAGTTTCACAGGATCAGAAGTTCAAGTTCACATAATTTCAGAATGATGGAAAACAACTCACTTGAGACCAAAAAATATATGTTAACCTTACATTTGACGTCCCTTGGATTTTCTACATCTGTGTAAGCAAAGTGGCGGGGACACAGAAGCCAAGGTCAAGCATTATGTAGCGTTAGCAAAGTTCACGGCGACCCTGCGTTAAGCCAAACATTCTTAGTGGCGCTTAAGGCCTTGTAGTGCTCAGGGTGGCAATATGGAGTCACTAGTGTTAAAGTTTAAGCAGACCTCATCTCACCACCGCACCTGGCTTCTTAGACATTCTTTAGACTAGTCAATGTTCAGTTCTAGCCAGTAACTCCTTAAACATTTCCAATCCTTAGTGTGCCAGCTGAGAAAGTGTTTTTCCTATAAAAGTGCAAAGACAAGATTCGGCTTATTATCCTTTTAAAAGTTTCAGGGATTCGCTGAATTTGGACAGTTTCTTTTAAGAACTTCATGTGTGTGGGGGAAGAATCCTGCAGTAGGTCACACCGGTCTAACAAATTAGTTTGGGATCGTATTAGGAAGGAAAATTTTAAGTACCAAAATACTACCTCATATAGGTGAGTCACTCATTTGTCATAGCCCCAAAGCCAAAGATAAATCAAGAAAAATCAAATAGGACTGTTTTCCCAAGTTTAACCTCTAGGAAAGTTTCCAAGGTAGTCACGTCTCTGAATCACCACTTGAAGCCAGTGGGGGAATAGTGTTCTTAGCTGTTGGGGATGTAGAAATATTTTAATACCTATAATAATCTCCATCTCTTAACTTACTACATTAAGGAGGATAGGATCACCATATTCTCCAACAATAGTCAGAGATGTTCGGAAAGCAGCCATGGGGTAGAGGCAATAGCAATGGGCTTACACTCAGGTTTGAATTCAATTTTCCTTCAGCTATGTGGGAAAAATGTGAGTCCTTGGTGCTTCCTTCATTAATAAAAGATATATTAATTGCACTTTATACTAAGTAAGTAAAATAACATGTTGCTGAGTATCCTACCCAGAGTAGACACTAAGTATAAAAATTAAAACAATCTATTGAGCTAATATTTATTGATGTCATGTTACGGGGTCAGAATGTCCAGAAAAACTTATGAATAAATGAAATAACTTTAAAGAAATCTCCTTTTTAGTGTTCTCATAACATCACTCTCTGTATATTTAAATTTTGGAGTAATCCCCATTGTTGGATGAAAATTTTATTTTACAAAAAAGGCAGAGGTAAAATATGAGTTTGCATTTAATCTGCATCTGTATTTTCATAAAACCAGATATGTGAAATTGGAATTAGTTCCAAGTAGGCCAACCACTTGGATGCTGCTGATAATTGGGTCCCATGAAAGAGCCACATGATACTAGATATCACTTCCACTCTGGGGCCCACAGCACTGACTGACAGAAGATTTTCCATGTCATCCCCACAGCTGTCATTTTCCAGGAGCTTCTGTTCTAAGCAAACTTAACATACTTGTCCATCCATTCCTAGAAGTGAGTAATGAATTCTCCCACAAATATTCGTATGATACATAGGCATGCCAACATCTATCTCCTGAACATATTTCATCTCTTCTCTAATTTTAGGGATACTCATACAAATTAGACTCCTATGAGAAGTCATGACACCCAGCTTCATGATAGTGTGGGCCTTCTAGTTTCCATTGTCTCACCTAGAAGAAAGCATTGTGCCCCTCCATGAACTTGAACATAGGTGATAAAACCAACAAACAAGCCATCAATTCAAATTTGTGTAAAAGAACTAGGAAGAATTCAGTGGGATTTGTAGAAAGATGTATGTTTCCCTTATTTTGTTTTGTTTAGATATACTTATAGTAAGTTCAAGAAAATCAAATCTCATGACCAGTTAGTTTTACTCTTTCTATTTAGGGTCAGTGTCTCAGTCAATACTCTCACTGATATAATCCCAAAAGACTGATCACACAACTTGGATAAAGGAAGATTTATTTGCTCACAGATTTCTTGGAGAGCTCGGAGTTTCAGTCCATGTCAGACCTGGTTACACCTGCAAAGCTCAGGGCACGGTGGTGGGAAGTAGAGAGAGAGGGGGAGCACACAATGCTCTGCTCTCACATCCTGGAGACCAGAAGCAGAGAGCGAGAGCAGGGGGAGGAGAGGACCTTATATAATTCCCAAGGCCACACCTTCAGACCCCTCCTTAGCTATCAAACCCCTCTTCAAACATCGCTACCTTGTTTCCACGAGGGCTAGAGGGACATTCTAAATCCAAACCATTACAAGTCAGTTTCTCACTCAAAACACAACCCAATTTTCCCAAAACAGAAAGAAGGAAGTGCAGGGACCAGTTTGCCTTCATCTCTAAGTAAACCCAATAGGCCATCAATCTGTAGCTCTTGAAAATGTCCAGGAAGTTTTAGTCATGTAAGTGCTCAACCAGCCCCTCAAGCCTATCACATCTAGCCTTGGCAGGGGAGAAGACATCAATTCTTGAGTTTTCTCTATGACACTATTTGTCTCTATGAGTCAAAAATTAATTGGAGCAAGGCAAGTTAAAGGCTGTGGAAGAGTAATTGAATGCTTGCTTCTATGGGTATGGCTAAACAGAAGGAGCATCTGAAATCCCCAGGCTCTCTAACTTGCATTGAAGGAAAACTAATCCCAGTGGTAGTTTGATGTATTAACACAAGCTCCAGGTTACCAGTGTGAAGAATATTTTATCAAATTGCTATTTCCAAAGCCAAATGCAAAGCTTATCTAGTAAGCTAGTTGTGGTTGTTGGCAAATTAATCACAAATAAAGAACTTAAATGTTAATGTTAAAGGTTTTGTGAAAGTTGAAAATAAAACAAATCCATGAAATCCATTATAGGTATGGTGTATATTCTGTATATTAGGATGTGAAGATTGAGTTCTGGGTCTCTTCTGCACATTCCAGGCTCCCCTTTTCTCACTAAATAACAAATTTTTAAATGAACAAATTCTATATCATTTTTCAAATTTGCAATTAATAGATGTTCTTTACTATGATGCATTCTTAATAGTTTAAAATGTAATTCTCACAAATACCATACTATATAAGCATTACCCTACCCTCCCATTTTACAGATAGGGAAATGGAGCTAAGAGCGGGTAAGTACCTGTGAGCAGTCACAGGGCTCAAGTGAGTCATAGTGGTATTCAAATAAAAGTCTGTTTTGCCCCAAATATCATGCTTCTGTGAAAATGTCAACTTGCATTTCTAATGTAGGTAAGCCAATTTTAAAAGTCCTCATAATTATAGTCTCACCTTGCCACTCCCCATATCAAAATGGAGTTTTTGAGCATGTGCTTCTTGACAAGGAGGCAGTTAGGGGTTACTTTTTTTTTTATTTCCCAGCAAATAATTAGTCACCATTCTATTGCACATGCTCACTCCTTTCCCAAAGAGGAAATGCGTCCTGGCAATCTGGCATTCTCTGACAGGAAAAGGTCCAGAATCAACAGAAAGGAGCAAATAGAACTGCTAGGACAAGCCGCCACCAAGCCATGAGCCTCTACCCAAAAAAAAATCTATTTTGCTTGGCATATAGACTCATAATTACCAAACAAGTAGGAACAGTGAAATTAGTGGGTTTCACTGGATTGGAAAAAGAATCATCAAAGCCACTAGTACTTATATGATCAAGATCTTAATGTATATTTATAAACTAATATCAACTTTGATTATCATAAATAAGGAGACATATAACAAATGTGTTTGCAAATTTTATGGCTCAATGCTTGATATTCTTAACTATATTATGGTTTGCTTAGAATCATAGACTTGTTGGCATAGCAGGAAGCTTAGAACTTAAAACACTGAACCCTATCATTTTACAGAGAAGTCCACCTCTTTGAGAAGTAAAATAGCCCAAGATTATGGAAGTGGCAGGACCCTGCTTTGAGCCCAAATATTTCTCTTTTTCCCAAAGTTATATAACTAGCTCTTGACAGAATTGGACGTAGGTCTTAACCTGCCTTTTTGCTTGTCTGGATAGCTTAGTATTTTGCTATCTCAAAGAAGCATAAGGAGATAAAATCATCAAATTCAAAATAAACAAGTTGATATACTGATACTGTAATGAAATATATATCCCAAAGCAAAAAACAAAAATTAAATATAGAAAAATTCTGCTGTACCTAAAAGTTCAAATCCAGTTTATTTTCTGATTTCTTTGATTAATTTTCTTTTCTAGAAACTCTTAAAACCAATTAGGGTAAATAGCCGTTACTAGCCGGGCGTGGTGGTGCACGCTTGTAATCTTAGTACTTGGGATGCTGAGACAGGAGGATCTGGGTTCGCGGCCAGCCTCAGCTACTCAGTGAGGCCCTCTGCAACTTAGTGAGACCCTGTTTCAAAATAAAGAATAAAAAATAGGGCTGGAGGTGGAGCTCGGAGGTAGAATGCCCCTAGGTTCAACCCCCGGTACCACACACACAAAAAAAAAACTAGCTGTTACTTCATTTTTTTCAAAATCAGGAAGTTAATGCTTATAATTATTGATTTAAAATTAAAAATGATATGGGCATTTTCTCCAAAATAACTGTTTTAAAGCAAATTCAACTAACTTCATAAGAAGTCATTTCCTTTATTTTCTATTTTATTTTCTTTTTAATTGGCAAATAATAAATTTGTGTATTTATGGGACACATGTGATATTTTTATCTGTATATATATATATATATCTGTATATATATATATTTATGTATATATATATGTATATATATGTATATATATGTATATATATTTATGTATATATATATATATTTATGGGACACATGTGATATTTTTATCTGTATATATATATATATTAGAAAAATTCAGTCAAAATAATTAACCTATCACCCCAACAACTTGTGTGTGTGGGGGGGTAAGAATGTTAAAAATCTATTCTTTTAGTAATAGTTTAATTCCTAATAAGCATCGGACTATTTCTAAAATAACAATTTTTGTATATGACCTAAAGGACATTATAACATTAATCTCACTGAACTGTAATTTTACTGCAAATTCTTTATCAGTTTCCAGGAAGTAAAACTTTTCTACTTTGAAAGTTTATAGATTTTACACTTTAATTCTATTCTGTACTTTTGCTGTTGGTAGAATTTAGACAGGATAAAGAATGACATGTGTACCTGGGAAGAAAAAAATCATGCAAGAGAAAATATATCAGGAAAAGAGACAAAGACACAAATTCTTTTAAAATGTGTCAACCAATAATGATTTTAAGATTGTTTTATCTCAGACAATTTGTAGTTAAGGCAAGTTTTAAAATATTTGATTTTAGAGCCGGGCATGGTGGCACACACTTGTAATCCCAGTACGTGGGAGGCTGAGACCGGAGGGTCTGGGTTCGTGGCCAGCCTCAGCTACTTAGTGAGGCCCTCTGCAACTTAAGCAAGAACCTGTTTCAAAATAAAGAATAAAAAATACGTCTGGGGGTGTAGCTCAGAGGTAAAATGCCCCTTGGTTCAATCCTCAGTACTGCAAAAAATAAAATAAAATAAAATAAAATAAAATATTTGTTTTTGCCTCGATAGCTTCAAACTGATCACATGTTAAGTTCTGCAAGAAAATTGGATATGATTTTTTTTAAAAATTACCTTTGTCCAAAAATTGATCCAAATATTGTTAGATATTTGGGAGATGCAAATAAAAATTACTCTAAGATATCATCTAACCCCAATTAGAATGGCAATCATTAAGAAGTCAAACAACAACAAATGTTGGCAAGGATGTGGGGAAATAGGGACTCTTCTGCTCTGTTGGTGGGATTGCAAACTAGTTCAACTGCTATGGAGATCAGTGTGGAGATTCAGATCAGAAAACTGGGAATGGATCCACCATATGATCCGGCTATACCACTACTGGGTATCATACCAAAGAGGTTGAAACCAGAAAACTACAGTAATATATGCATACCCATGTTCATAGCAGCACAATTCACAGTGGCCAAATTATGAAACCAACCTAGGTGTCCATCAACAGATGAACGGATTACCAAATTATGGGAAATACACACAATGGAATTCTACTCAGCAATAAAAAAAGAGCAAAATAACATCATTTACAAGAAAATGGAAGGACCTGGAGAACATTATGTTAAGTGAGATTAGCCAATCACAAAAAGAGAAGGGGCATATGTTTTCATTAATATACATAACCTAGGGAGTAGTGGGGACACAAAAGGGACTCTGACGATAGTGGAGAACTCTCAGTGGAGGAAGGGAAGTGGTCTAAGGGAAGAGGAAGGACAAGAAAGAAGTGAATCAATGGAATTACTTCCATTGACCATATGTACATATGAGAATATACCAACGTCAATCTCAGTACTCTGTATTGGGGTGGGGGGTGGGGGGACACCAAAAGTTGTATGCATGTATGTTACTGTGAAATTGATGTTCGTTGTGATGTGAGATTATAATGCACCAATAAAAGCACATTTTAAAAAAACAGTCAAGAAAATCTAGTGGAAGAGATATAGTAATCTAAATTGGTATTACATTTCCTGCGATAGGGAAAAAAATGGTTCACATGATTGTTCATGTTAACATTCAGCAAATAAGCAAAAATCAAAATATATGTTTGGTATATACGATGTAAGTACTAGAATTTTTCTTGATAGCAGTAACATGATATATATTTTATGAGATAAAAACTCAATATATACTTAAAAATCCCTCAAGACTATATAGATACCACATTTATAATTAATTTAAGTAGTAATTCAGGCAGGTCTCTAGTTTCTGCTTGGAATGTAGAAGAGAATTGAAGATGAAAACCACAATTACATAACCTAGAGCCATTAGAGAAATTAAATATAACACTCATAAACATGAAGAGTTTATTTTAAATAAATCAAACATCCTGATGTCGAAGCCACAAATTATGAAATTGCGTTTGGTTTTCATACTAACACCAAAACTTCAGAATGGCATCCATAATTGACTAACCTTCTTTCTTCAGCTACGGTTTGTACCGTGCCAAGCCACATATTTAGGCGAGCACATAAACGTGTACCCGTCACTGATGTAATTTGCGGTGTAAGGACAGAGCATTGGAGAGACCCTGCAGTCATCCCCAGACAAAGGTCTTTGGGGCAGATCATTGAAATTGAGTCAAGCATTGAAAACTAAATGTTTTGCTGTGTGATTGAGGTTTGTTACTGGTCATCTTATCAGAATAGAATAATGTGTGGGTTGTGGCATGTTCTTAAAAATATGTAGAAAAGTAGAAGTTTAAAAAAAAAAAAGAAAGAAACTACAAGCATGCAAAAACCTCTCAAAACAGCTTAGGTGGTAGCTGTTTTTCCCCAGATGGCTTCTATTTTCCTCTGTGCCCTGACACATTAAGTGCAGGGTGCAGTGTCCTTATGCATTTCCAAAATTGGTACTTTTCTAAAGGTTTGCAGCAGAGAGGTAGAAAGAGCGTGGCGTCGGAGCTGGGCAAATCTGAGACCTCATCCTGTCTCCGGCCTCTACTGGCTGTGAGCCTTGAGTCAGTCATGACCTGAATCTGAGTCCCAACATCAATAAAATCAGTATCGTAAGACCTATCATTATATCACAGACTGTTATGTGAAAGTGTGTGTGTGTGCTTGTTTGCATGTGTGGGCATTTGTCTATAAAGAGACAAACAACACAGAGTTAATTTTGTTGTCTTAGAACAGTAAATAGAGGCCGTCCCAGCAGGATTAGTGTTTTCATTGTTATTGATGATGTCACCCCACATCTGAATTACTGAGGCTCTCCCTTTTATATGGCTTTTATTAATCCACCCTCACTTTTTAACCTTCACCGCTCCGCTTATTTCTAAGAACCAGTGTATCTGTATCTAATAATGCTTTCTGTTAGGTTTCTCTGCAGCATCGAACTCAGCTAACAGGGCAGTAGTGGAATACGGGCATATAGATAGACATCTCCCACTATACAGGGAACACAGGCATGATTCTAGTGCTTAGATATTCAGGAAAAAATGCCCTAAATCTTACAGAATGTAAGAGAAATATTATAAAGAATGAGCTGTCTTGGGCCATTTATAATATGGTAGATAATAATGTTTAGGGTTTCAAATTTAGAGGGTAAACTTCCAAAAATTGACAAAACTTTTTTCTTTGCAAGCTTTTGACCATATTTTTATATCCATTTCTTTTGGCCGTGAATGCATTGAAGTTAACAGTTCCTAAAAGGTATGGAGAATGGAAAGGAAAACTTGACCTTTTTTGGTCAAGAATTCTAGTGTAGCCAGCACCATGAACTTATTTGCCCACAGAAACAGCCCTTCTGGGTGGCACCCAAGATGTAATATGAATCCATGTTCAGTCATAGCATATTTCATCCATTTTTATATTTATTTTATGGTATAATATCTCAGGGAAATTGTTCTTTAGCTAAAAACTGAAGATTATTATTATTATAAATGTCTTTCTTAAATCATCATGTGAGTACCTACAGTCACTGGGTATGACTGTATGCCATACAGTCACTGGGGTATCATATTATCAAGATCTATTCAGCGTACCTATGATGTTGTCCCAAGTAACATTGTTAGTACTTTTATTGCATCTCTTCATCTTCTTTTTAAACCTTGTATATATTTTTTTACTTATTTATATATGCTTCTTGACCTTTCGCCATCTGGTAGGAATTTGGGACTGTTGGATCAGAGGAGCAACGTAATCATGTGGGATCTTGTTATTTTAAATGATTAGTTTAAACATGATGTACTAACAGTCCACATGGTTAATACATCATTGGTCAAACACTTTTGTTTTCTTAAATCACTAAGAATGAGAGAAAACAATTTTGTAAAAGGAAACAGTTGGTTTTCAGGGCAGTACAATCATGCCTTCCTTGACACAGATTAAATGAGCAATAGTGGCCGGGCATGGTGGCGCACGCTTGTAATCCCAGTACTTTGGGAGGCGGAGACTGGAGGATCCGGGTTCTCAGCAAGCCTCAGCTCGCTCTCTCTCTCTCTCTCTCTCTCTGCCTGTCTCTCTCTCTCTCTCTACTTAGTGAGGCCCTCTGCAACTTCGTGAGACCCAGTTTCAAAATAAAGTATAAAAAAAATAGGGCCGGGGACGTAGCATGGAGGTAGAACGCCCCTGTGTTCAATCCCCGGTACCACAAAAAAAAATAAATAAATAAATAAAAATAAATGAGCAATAGTGACAGTCACCAATGAAATGATATGCATGCTTTTGGTCTTCTTTGTAGGTACATCCACCATAACTTCGAGTTTTCTCTGCTCACTGCTGCCTGCCCTGGGCGTCCTCCTCTACTTGGAATTCTGAATGTGATGTGACAGCTGCTGTTCCCAGCCCAGCTCACAGGATACCCTTCATCCTTGGGATGACTACAATTCCTTTCAATTCCTGCGGCTCCATCCTAAGCCAAATAAATTATACGTCAGCAAACTATCCAAGTGATTTACAACATGTTATGACTGAGGCATTCAGGAACCCCTTCATCCAAAAGAAAAAAAAAAACTTTTAAATGGATATAAAGTGATTTTTAACTCGTTCCAATATGCCTTATAAACCACTTAACCTGATTCTGTGACAGTTGCATGATTTAATTCAATGGGACAAGTTACAGTGTTCAGTTCAATACTATAGGCTGTAGAGTGAAAGTAAAATCACCATACGCAGGTGCTTTCAATTTAATAACAAGTTGTGAAATATAATAGAGGTTGAAATGTTGATTGTATGTGGTAAGTGTAAGAGTAATCCAGTCTCTTGTACTATCCTCTCTGTTTTGGGTCCTGCATATTTTCAAATGGCCCCTCTTACTCACGACATTTTGAGTTTTCCTAAACATCGGTATACTATGTCAGGAACAACTTGACATCAATTCCATTACCAAATCACTTTACTGAATGAGTTGAAAGATTTTGAGTCTCAAAAACCAAATTCTAGAACTTACTATCAATATTCTTATTTTTGGAAGTAATTTTCTAACTCTTTGATTTGCAGAATCAGTAATACTTTTCAGTTAGTTTTCTAATGGTAGTTAACATACCATGTGAAGATTTTTTTTTTTTTTACTTTTGTATTCTACTCTGAGGTTATTTTATGCTTTTCTTATCATCCGTATCAAACCTCAAAAAACCACAGCTCTTATCTGGAATATCTTCATGTTGCTGTATTTATTCATATGTGGAATGATGAATTTTGAGAAGTAGAGTGCTTCCATTTTTTTATTGAGATGTGACAGTCTTTATACAGTAGGGGTAAATGATAGTTAAGTGAATATCCAAATTACCTAATATTCTAATATCTTTGTTTCTGTGCTTCATTCCTAAGTATAAATTTTTTGTTGTTGTTGTTGAAGGTACAGAATCAAGAAATCGCCAGTAGGTTGAAAAAGCTACAGTATTCCTTTTTTAAAAAAAGAAATAAGTTTTTAGCTCATTTGCCACTTCCAGGCCATACTGAAAATTGACTAAAAATACCAGATTGATGTGTTGGTAATGGTAGTTTGAAGAGTATGCAAAGCTAGAAGACCAGGGAGACAGTCACTATGTCTGTCTGATGGTGTCTCCCAAGTGTTGGTGCTTAGGGTTTTTATAAGTTGTGAGAAGGAAGATGCACATTTTTTCATTCTCCATGGTGTGCATGGAAATGTGTCTGAGTGTGGATATGAAAGAACTCGGGAAATAAAGAATTAGCTGGCTGGTGAAAAAAGTGCAATGTCTGATGATTCAAGAGGTATAATCTTATTTTATTAGCACAGCCTTGCTAGCTAATTAGAGATAGAGTTTATCTTTTTAGAGAGGAGACCTTATAGGTTCATTAAAAAAAATATTTACAGGAAGCAAAATAGATCTATTATGACTTTACCCCATCTTTAATTTGTGTAATTTTTGTACTATATGTGTAAATGTTTAGAGTCTTCATTATGAAAATATCAATAAATATTTCATTAATTTAAATTTAACTCTTTGTTATAAAAGGAAACTTTTTAAAATCAGTGAAATGGATGATTTCCCAGTGGAAGTATGCCAACAATCTTATGATTGTTGCCAGATTTCATAAAATATTTAATTATTTGAAAAATGAAACAAAATGACTTCATACTTTAGAGAAATATGCCATAAACCTTCTGTATAAATGTTGGTGTTTTCCTTGTTACACTTTGGGAATTTCCTTTTGCAGTGTGACTCTCGTTGGGCATTTTTATATAATCAACAACTACACCTTTTGCCAAATGCATGCTTACCTTTTATTTTCTAATGTAAGGTAATAAAAAGAAAAACTGGCTAGATTTTGCATGAAATGGTTCTGAAAGGTAAGGAAAAACAAAACAGACTTTGGAGGTGGATTAGTTTTAAATTTGTGATAGCTGAAATAGACTAAAATCGCTCATACACTGATAACTCAAGCTTTTTATTTTCCTCATACAATTGTACAAATTTAACTGGGACCATCAGTTTTAAACTGTTGTCAAACTAACTAATGTATCATATGCTTTAAGATGCAAGGTTCTTAATTAAACTTTATATAGATATAGACACATCTGTGGTTTCTTTGTATTTCAGGAGAGGTGATAGTAGTTTTATTTGATACTGAAAATCTGGAATTGATTTTTTTAGTTATTTTTTATCATTTTTTCAATGGAGTAGCCTAGGACTGTGCTTTGTCCTTTTTATGAATGAAAACAAATTATAAAAAAAATAAATGTCTTACTGTTACCCAAAAAATAACAACTGTCCTTTCAATTTACCTAATGTTTAAGTCCATTTTTAGAGGTTTTCACTATAAGTGCAATAGCATGGAATAGATATTGGTGGTTAAGCAAGAGTGCAATATTGATCTGGTTCAATGTTGCAAACAAGACACACACACACACACACACACACACACACACACACGCTTTATTACATTAAGATCACCCAGTAACTTTGACGCCTGGAAGATGCCAGTATATATCTGTCTACAGCCAGACACTAAGCAAACTACTAAATACTGAAAAAAATACAGGACTGCTTAATCTTGGATGTGCTGAGATGCTAATAAAGGAATTTGTGTAACAGCATGAATCTACAGGCATGGAGTCCGAAACAGGTAAAAGTCTCTGAGTCGTAAGGGAGCTGGGTCCAGTATTCTGGATCTCAGGGTTTCCTGCACTCTGCCTTTCTGTTTTCTCCTGTGCTCTCAGTGTGACTTTTCTTTGCCTCTCTGACCCCCCTTCCTGTTTCACAAAGCTTGCTTCTCCCTGGACCCTAATTTTCCCTTTTGAGCCCTGCCTCCATTTCTTGACCCTAAGTATTAGGTTACTTCCGTTCCAATACTTTGCTTTAGGTATTTGACCTTCAACTGACCTCAGCTTAATTTTTCCAGGCTTTGGGAGATCAAAGTTGCTTTCTGTGAGAGTACACTCCACGTTTAGTGGCTCACAAACCTGGCTGCCCATCAGGATCAACTGGGGAATTTGAAAAAAAAAATAAAATGGATTCCCTTGCCTCAGTCCAAATTTATCAAAACAGAATCTGGGGAGTGAGGTACAAGAAGCTATATTTTTGGGGTAGTGTTCAGGAATGTTGATAGGAGGTAAGGTTTGGGAAGCAAATTTTCGTGATTATTGCAAGCTAGATTAACTGAGCGTTTTAACTGAATCAATATTCTTAAACATAATGTGTTTTTTTATTTTTATTTTTTTATTTATTTTTTTTTGTGGTACCAGGGATTGAACGCAGGGGCGTTCTACCTCCGCGCTACGCCCCCAGCCCTATTTTTTATACTTTATTTTGAAACCAGGTCTCATGAAGTTGCGGAGGGCCTCACTAAGTAGAGAGAGAGAGGGAGAGAGAGAGAGAGAGAGAGAGAGAGACAGGGAGAGAG
>PVJS01007211.1:0-56938 GCA_004027185.1 Glis glis | reverse complement strand
AATCCCCAGTACCTCAAAAAAAAAAAAAAAGAAAAAAAGAAAAATCATACCTTGATTTCAGTCCAGTGACCCCTGTGAGATTTCTAACCTCTAAACCATAAAACAATGAGCTGGTATTATAAGGGAGGGAGGGAATAAAAAAGGGCTGGAGATGTAGCTTGGAGATAGAATGCCCAGGGGTTCAAGACTCAGTACTAGGGGGGGAAAAAAAAGAGTTGATTCTTTTTAACATTAACAAAATTGACAAACCCCTAATATGACTAATAATAAAAGAAAAATATAACAAATTACCAATATCAAGAGAAAACAAACACCAAAGATGTAGGGATATTTTAAAAAACAATGCTACAATTAATAAACTTAACCATTTGTGTGAAGTAAACAAATTCCTTGAAAAATACAATTCACCTAAGTTGACAAAAGGAGAAATATATATATGTTCCCTAATACATATCCAATTTTAACAATTGGATGTCTATTAAAGAAACTGAATCCACTATTAAAATCCTTTACATAGAATTGTTCCCAAATTTGTAAAGTATGACAATTGCACTGTGAATATGTAGAAGAATGACCCTATTTCCTGCTGATGTAAACTATGAGTAAAGGCCAGGATGTCTACAATTACTTTTTAACTCATCAAATATTACATACATATGAGAAATAAGAATAAATATTAAATAATGAATAAATATTAGCAATCAAATCCAATCCAAATTACATATTAGAAAGATAATATATAATGTATAATAGATACACAACTGAGTAAAATTGTTGAACATTCAAAAATCAATCCATGCTGACTCCCAGTCCTGGAGGACAGTGGCAGCCACCCAATTCCAAATCTCCCCACATAACCTCTCAAAAAAACAACAGCAGCATCACTTCTCGGCCTTTTGGCTAAGATCAAGTGTAAAAGAAACAACAGCAAATACATCCACATCTGACCCACATTTTCAGGAAACAAAGAATACCATGACTGTTCAGATTATCTGTAAATGGGGAAATAAAAACAAATTACAACAGAGCTCCCAGCCCCCCCCCAGACCTATGAATGTAGAGAAACCAGGGAGGAAAAACTTAAGTGATTCCTCAAGAAAGTAAAAGTATAGAGGGGCAGATAAGACTTTAATCAAAACACAGGGAAAAAAAGACCCCCGGAAATAAGGGCCAATTAAACACCAAGATATAAATGCAGGTTGAGACTTGGTGGTTTGAGGCACAGTCTATAAAGAAGGCCTTGAACGTGGTGGAACCAAAAGTGAGAGGCTCAGCAAAGCGTTCTTCCTGGGGAAGAATCACACAAAAGGAAAAGGGTGATGCCTCTGGAAGATGTGGCTGAGAAAGGGTGAGGCAAAAGAAGGAAATGAGAGAAAGCTGAGAACTCTACAGAAATAAGAGAGAAACGTGACACCAGCCCCTCTCCCCTTCATCACTCCCGAAAAAAGAGAAAAAAACAACACAGAAGAGGGCCAAACCAACAGAAGGGACTCTGTCAGAAGGGAACTGCACCCTGCAAGGAATAGAAAGAGAAAATAATCAGACCTCATCCACTCAACACTATTACGAGATCGGGATAACAATTACCTTTGGAGATGTAGGAACTGGAAGGGGAGATGAGGAAGCATCTAGGGTGCTAATCAAATTCTGCCTCTTAATCCAGTTGCCAGTTCCATGGGAGCCTTACATGTGTGAAAATACATTAAGTCACATACTTCTTGTATGTACTTTTCTGTATATATAATTATACTTCAATTTAAGTTTAAAAATAGCTATGAATAGCTATGATGCCTGTTCTCTATATAGTCTAAGAAACAGGTAAAAGAAAACCTTCAAAACAACATTTTTTAAAGGCAGGGGGAGAAAGAATTATAAATGGCATTGTTGAGATGGGAAGGATAAATAGCAAATGACATTTTAATTTGTTTTGTTTGTTCCCATTCTGGTCCACCCTCCCACATTCTATAGTTATGCTGTTCACTTCACGTGGCTCATTAGGGATAGTTCTGTGCACCTTCCTAGGGATGACCAAATAATCTATGCCTAACCAGGTCAGGAAGTGGAAGCACATGAGCTGTGCCAGGCCCACCCTCCCCTGGGCACTTGCTGCAGAGATGGGCGAGCACCCTGTTCTCTAGGATCCTGAGGATGGAAGCAGAGAACGGGAACAGCCAGTTCAGAGTGTGTAGAAACAGGCACACAAAAAGCAGACAGCAGGTGACATTTCTTCAACACCTGAATCGAGCTATGTGCAACCACTGGTCCACTCATTTCTATGGGCTAAACACCCTTTTCCATGGGGGCTTCTTTGAGTTGCTTAGATTTTGTTGCCATGAACTGAAAGAGGCCAGTCTACCACAAAACCTGAAAGGAGACCTGTCCTGAAAACATGGTAATTTAAAAGGCAACGCCTTTCATTTGTGAATATCGAGAACAGAATCTAGTGTTCTCTCTAAACCTGTGAAAAGGTTCTTTCTGAGTTCACCACATTAGAACTGCTTTCTCCTACAGGATCAGCTGAAGAATGGAAAAACCAGAATGTTGAGAGGAAGACAGAAGACTAAGTGGTATATTTAAATTGTTTGAAATCTCTTGAAGAAGCTCAATTTTATTGCTTTAAAATGCTTTCTTCTAGTCATTTTCAAAGTAGTTAAGTTCTGAGAAATTCTCAGAGGCAATTTACTGAACTGCAGTGAAGAGTACATACTTTATTTTAAAACAGAAATGGTTGTAAAAATTTTTTCAGATAGAAATTTTCTGAATTTTTTAAATATTTCCAAATTTCCTTCTTTTACAAGATCTCAATCTCCAAACTAAGATGGACAGAAGGTACAGACTTCAATGAGCAGCCCTTCTTTTCCAACTATATTACAATGATAAACAAAATATAGAAAAGATACCAAAAGGCACAACTGGGTTCAAATCCCTCTGGCAAGTGGGATTTATCTTAGGAATGCAAGAGTGGTTTAACATAAGAAAAGCAAAGGTAATACTCACATGAATAGAGCAGCAAAGGTAATACTTACATGAAGAGAACAGTAAAGTAATACTCACGTGAAGAGAACAGCAAAGGTAATACATGAAGAGAGCAGCAGAGGTAATACTCACATGAAGAGAGCAGCAAAGGTAATACATAAAGAGAGTAACAAAGGTAATACTCACATGAAGAGAGCAGCAGAGGTAATACATGAAGAGAGCAGCAAAGGTAATACAAAAAGAGAGTAGCAAAGGTAATACTCACATGAAGAGAACAGCAAAGGTAATACTCACATGAAGAGAGCAGCAAAGGCAATACTCACATGAAGAGAGCAGCAGAGGTAATACTCACATGAAGAGAGCAGCAGAGGTAATACTCACATGAAGAGAGCAGCAAAGGTAATACTCACATGAAGAGAACAGCAAAAGTAATACTCATGAATAGAGCAGCAAAGGTAATACTCACATGAAGAGAGCAGCAAAGGTAATACTCATGAATACAGCAGCAAAGGTAATACTCACATGAAGAGAACAGCAAAGGTAATACATGAAGAGAGCAGCAGAGGTAATACATGAAGATAGCAGCAAAGGTAATACATAAAGAGAGTAGCAAAGGTAATACTCACATGAAGAGAGGAGCAGAGGTAATACTCACATGAAGAGAACAGCAAAGGTAATACTCACATGAAGAGAGCAGCAGAGGTAATACTCACATGAAGAGAGGAGCAGAGGTAATACTCACATGAAGAGAACAGCAAAGGTAATACTCACATGAAGAGAGCAGCAGAGGTAATACTCACATGAAAAGAACAGCAAAGGTAATAGTCATGAATAGAGCAGCAAAGGTAATACTCACATGAAGAGAGAGGCAGAGGTAATACATGAAGAGAGCAGCAAAGGTAATACTCACATGAAAAGAACAGCAAAGGTATTACTCACATGAAGAGAACAGCAAAGGTAATACTCACATGAAGAGAGGAGCAGAGGTAATACACATGAAGAGAGCAGCAAAGGTAATACTCACATGAAGAGAACAGCAAAGGTAATACTCACATGAAGAGAGGAGCAGAGGTAATACTCACATGAAGAGAGCAGCAAAGGTAATACTCACATGAAGAGAACAGCAGCCCAGCGTGGATCCTCCGGTCTCCGCCTCCCAAGTACTGGGATTACAAGCGTGCGCCACCACGCCCGGCATTTAAAAAAAAAATTTAATTCCACTTACAATAGCATTCAAAATAATAAAATACCTAGGAATAAATTTAAACCAAGAGGTAAAAGACTTACACACTGAGCCAGGTGCAGTGGCACACGCCTGTAATCCCAGTACTTGGAAGGCTGAGACAGGAGGATTGCAGGTTCAAGGACAACCTCAGCAAGTAGTGAGAATCTCATCAACCTAGCAAAACCCTGTTTCAAAATAAAAATAAAATAGGGCTGGGGGTGTAGCTCAGAGGGAGAATGCCCCTGGGTTCAATCCCCAGTAACACACACACACACACACACACACACACACACACAAGACTTACACACTGAAAACCACAAACTATTGCGGAAGGAAATTCGAGATCTAAATAAATATAAAGATATCCTATATTCAATGTATTCATAGATTAGAAGACTTAATATTGTCAAGAAGGCAATACTCCCAAAACTTATTTACAGATTTAACACAATTCCTATCAAAATTCCAACTGCCTAATTTACAGAAATGGAAAAACTAATTATCAGTTTTAATGAAATTGCAAGGAGCCCTAAATAGTCAAAATAATATTGAAAAAGAAGAAAAAAATTCTCAAAGGAGTTCATAAATTCAAAAGAGCTAGGAGTCAGTCAATGTTTTAGAAAGCAAAAAGATCATACCACCATTACCCATTAGAAATAGAGCTTTTGAGCCGGGCGTGGTGGCGCACACTTGTAATCCCAGTACTTTGGGAGGCGGAGACCGGAGGATCCGGGTTCGCAGCCAGCCTCAGCTCTTTCTCTCTCTCTCTCTCCCTGTCTCTCTCTCTCTCTCTACTTAGTGAGGCCCTCCGCAACTTCGTGAGACCCGGTTTCAAAATAAAGTATAAAAAATAGGGCCGGGGGTGTAGCGCGAAGGTAGAACGCCCCTGAGTTCAATCCCCAGTACCGCAAAAAAAAAAAAAAAAGAAATAGAGCTTTTGGATTTGCTAGCCTTATGCCATACCATACTTTTTACCAAACTAGGCAATAACTTAAAGTGAACTGAAAATACTTTAATTTTATCTTCTGAGTTAACAAACACTGAAAATGACTCAAATAAATCTAATGAAAGGAACACTTTAGATTATGCTGTGCCCACATATGTAAGTATCACTACCAATCTCGCTGCACACACAGGGAGGAGTGGGACCTGAGGGAATCACACCAAGACCTGTGTGCATGTTTGTTTATATGACTTTGAACCTCAGTAAGATGTATAATTACAATGTACCAGTAAAAGTATAAAAATTTATATATTTTCATTTCTGAAATTCAACAATACAAGACCTTCTTCCCTTTATGAAACCAAGACTTAACTACCTTTCTCATATGTCCATCCATTCTAAAGCAAACAAGGTTTATCCTTTGGGCCAAATATTTGAATAACTCATTCAAAGGAATAAAATCCATGGCCCTGGGCTGGGGATGTAGCTCAGTGGTAGAATGCTTGCCTATCATGCATGAGGCCCTGGGTTCAATTCCCCAGCAGCACCACCAAAAAAAAAAAAAAGAAAAGGGCAAAATAAAGGTCAGCATAGCCTTCCTCATCTCCTGGACTTCTTGGGTGTCTGATATACCATAAATAAATAAATGGCCCCATCTGCTTTTTACAGCACCTGAGTATACATTGTTATACAAAGAGTACAAAGAGACTAGCCACATTCAATGGGCCCAGACATTTTCTAGAACCAGCCCTGCAGAGTATGGCTCCATTTGGAGTTAGTCTAACTGACTCCAAAAATCTAGAAGTATATGCGGGTTTGTGGTGTCTTCCAGAAGAATAGTCAAGACCCAATAAGGGTCACAGAATGATGCAGTATCTAAATATACACAAAGTCACAGTTTTTTAAATATGTCTGGACTTCCCTAAGAGCCTAGCTCACATCTACCCAGGGACAGGGTAAACTATGAAAAATGGCATGGTATTGCTTATTATATCCTTTAGCAGAATAAAAATGACAGAAGATGGTTTGTATCTCTAAACTGAGTAGTTACATTAAAAGAGTCTCACTGGTCAAAAATGTCAATACATTTTTAAAAGTAAAACTAGGTTTCAACAATATCCAGTAGGTCTTTTCAATATAAATTTCATTCATAATGCATACAGGAGATTTCAATGGAAACAAAAGAAGAAAAGAGGCAAAGAGGGGCAGGGAGATAAGAAGACAAGAAAGGAAGAGTGAGGAGGACATGGGAGAGAGCGAGGAGGATTAGAAAATTGTGGCAGCAGCAACAAGCTAAATGAATTAAAAAAACAGGTGTGGCTAAAGCAGGAAATATACCAAATATACTACATAATCTTGGGTCATATTAACATGCTAAAAACTTGACTGAAACATCTTTTTTTTTGCGGTACTGGGGATTGAACCCAGGGGCATAGGGGCATTCTACCTCCGAGCTATACCCCCAGCCTTACTTTTTATTCCTTATTTTGAAACAGGGTCTCACTAAGTTGTGGAGAGCCTCACTAAGTAGCTGATACTGGCCACGAACCTGCAATCCTCCTGTCTCAGCCTCCCAAGTACTGGGATTACAAGCATGCGCCACCACGCCCGGCGAAACATCTCATTTTGAAGGGCCATTCATTAGTAATTTATATTTTGGCAAGAAAAAATATCTTAAAATCCCTATTACAGTGCTTGATACATATGAGTAATAAATGCTTGCTGAGTAATCAAATGGATAGGTAGATGGCCGAATGAATGGACAAACAAATGGAAGATGGAAAAGGTATGAATATTTAAAACAAAGCTTTCAATATTTGATACTGGAGACGTGCTGCTTCTCCACTTTGAAAAGTTTATCTAATTAGTGGGGAAACGTGCGAGAAGTAGCATGGCACAATGGGAAGATTTGGATTTGGAAAGAACTAGATCAAAATCTTGGCTCAACTCTTACTGGCTGTGTTCTTGAGCAAATTGCAAATTATACAAATTATAATTACAAATTATGTAAGTCTTAGTTTTCCCCAACTGTAAAATGGGGATTACAATATCTTACCTTACAAACATAGCAAACCAGAGATTTTGGCACCTGGAATAAACTATACCGGACCAGCTCTCAAATCAATTTTGTAATTCATAATGTAGCCCACAGATGGGTGTTACTAACAATGCTCACCATCTGGTAGCTTCCTGTTTTAAATAATTATTCTTGCTAAGTAGGTGCCAAGCTTTTAGAATCATTATATTAAATGTTTGCACCCTGTAAATTTTGGTATCCTTAGACAAAGACCAGTGTGATCAGCCACAGTTCAGCTTAGGGGTTGTTCTGAAGATTAAAAATAACATTAAGAAAAAAACCTTTGTACAGTGACAGTATGCAATAGATAACAAGTTGTTATTTAAACATTTTATTAATGCCTTTATGTAATCCATTTGCCACTGTACATTATCACAACTATTCCAATAAGCCCACAGTGAGAACACAGATCAATCGTGTAAGTCACTTCCAGTAATATAAACAAAATGGACGTGAAAGGATGATATGTACTCTAACATTCTCTTCAAAGATTCAGATTGATTCCTTCTACCTTGACTTTTGGATTTTCTCCGTTAAGTCTATTGTGCTCTGCATCTCATCCCAGCTGCGCAAACACCAGGTAAGTAAGAAAAACACCAGGCCACCTTTATCAGACCTACCAACAACCCAGATAAACTTCTTTAGGAAAAAAGAGTTTAGTAGTGAAATAACAAAATATTCCAACCCATAAAAATCTCTGTATAAAGCACTCCTACTTAGCTCTGAAAGATTATTTTCTCTGGATTATTAGATATCCAGAAATAACTATTTCATTATAAAGTATGCTAATCCAAACCAAGGTCACAGGAACAGCTGTTATAAAAAGAGTTAAAGTGATCTATAGGTATTACCAATTCTAATGATGCTTCAGTAACAGTTTTGTCATACTGGAACAAACTTTCCCCAAGGAAGCATCATTTCTGAGCATAAGTGTCAAATCGAGCACACAAGCTTGAGCCCCCATTTTTTCTACAAATTAAAGGATAATGTCCATATGTCTGTTAGGTAGTGACTGGTATACTTTTAAATAGAATCCATGTACTGTTCTGACTTTACATTTTACATATAGTCAAATGTATAACCATCGAGACTGAAACAGAAGTTCTTTTATAAATTGGTTAAAAAATTAGAATTCTGAAGATGGCAGCTCAGTAAAAAATAAAAATAAAAGTAAAAAGCAAGCTAGAAATTAGAATTCTACGATTGTGGCCCCCATATTTTGCCTGAATAATATAATACTGATCACATTATGAATAAATAATAAAAGACTAAAAGCAATAAATCAATTACTAACTTTCTTGATCTGATGGCACATTAACAACAAAACCCAATCCAGAGCATGAATGGATACTGTGGTTTCAGAAAAGCAGACATACGTCAAACAGGAGAGATGTGTTGAAATGATTAACATTCCTTAAGAGAGAGGTTTAGTAGGTTTAGTATACAGACCTAGTGGAGAAAAAATTCACCACTGTAGTCAGCAAAGCAACTAAGGGCAATATTCCTTGTTATTTGCTGACACGTATCTATAATTATCATTTTGATTTTTATCTTTCTGGTGCCATCAAGTGGTAACATTATGAAGTGTTCAAAGATAAAATACAAATAACTTTTTCGAAAGAACGCTGTCACACTGATGTGTTCTATCTATGTCAATTAAACACCAGTGATGGTTTAGAATATCATTATCTGGAAAGGGGAGGAGCCTCTGAGCAAATTTTCTGCAACACATTCCCATTTTAAACTCCCAACCCAAGATGAGAGTTAATGCAAAGAACAAAAATGAGTAGACCTTCAAGAACAGAATGCTTCACTAGCCAACAAACACTCTATGAAACCATTTAAAGAACAAAATTAGGATCAAAATGATCTATCAATCAAATCATGAGGACAGGTGATATCAAAATTAGTTTTCAATTAGAAACCTTAAGTGATAGCTAAAATTATATAATGACAACTTTAATAGGAAATGAATATTAGAGTCAATTATTTGAAACTGTATATTAACAGATTTCAAATGATCATGTCAGTGACTTCAGTAAAAAAAATATTAATCAAAAAGTAAATAACAACAAGAATTCCAAGTCTTTTATTGCTACACACAAAGCATTGATGGCTTTTTCATCCCTAGGCCCACAGAAATAGGTAGCAATTGTGAAATCTGAATTTCCAGTTAAAGATGGCAAATTAAACACATTTACCTACCTATGCTCCCTCCTGAAACTCTATTAATACGGCAGCAAAAGAATCTGGTTAAGGCAAAACCCCACCAGGACAAAGAAAGAAGGTAACAGCAACAAAATATTAAAAGCTTGAAAGTACATGGGTGAGAAGTAACTGACATGAGAAACTCGAGATTACATAGCACAGTAGAACTCTCCCCAAGTGCAGGGAGTGGTGGCACCAGGCTGCTGAGACAGTGGGAGTGAGGCGGAGAGCAGGGGAAGTGCCGAGAACCCCGGTGAAGCAGCAGCCAGGACCTCCCTCGCACTCCCTATTGCGCAGCCAGGTGCCTGTTCTTACTCCACATCGTTAGACTGAAAGTTTACACTCTAGGAAGAGTGAAGCGAAAGGCTGTGGGTTACGGGAGACCAGTCACAGTGCGAGGGAATACTGCAGTGAAAAGCGTCAGTAATTCAGGAAGCGGTGGTCACCTGAATGGCACTGACAAGCCAAAGAGCACTGAACAATGAAAACCATGATTTTAAGGGAAGAAAACGACTGGAAGGAAGTAGCACCAACTTCTGATTACTGTATCCAGAATGTTTCATTTTGCTTCTATGCAGAAAAGCAAAGGACAAAAACAAAGCTGATGCTAAAAAAAAAAGTAATTTCTACTTAGACATTGAGTTACACTCAACTCTACATTTTCCATATCACCTACATTAATTAGATGAGTATTGCAAATAATGAAAAAAAGAGAGGTAAGCAAATCCAAGAACCTTTTATGCTCTTAGTTTGAAAGCCCATTTCATTTTGTCTCTTCAGGACATTAGGAGTAAAAGCACTAGAGAATCTCTGTGAATACTCCTGATGAACAATGTAGCCAAGTCAGAAAAAACAGACTATTATTCACACAAACAGACCTGGAGACTTGTTGACTTTTTAAAAGACTCCCAGTTTTGTAGATGAACTGATCAAAGAGTAGGGTTAAGTACCTCTGATGTCATTTAAGGTTCATTTGATTTCTCATTTTCAGTCTTGTTTCCATATAAGATTATGTAGAAGATATAGCTATATGTACATACTTTCTTCACAGATACCAACATAAAAACATGCTAAAATACATTAATGTAGATAAAATGGTACCTTGAACACCTTCTAGGAGTAAATCGACTCCCTTCCTATAAAAATCAGAAGCAGCTTCATAGTCGTCTTCCTCTTCCTTTTTTAAAGCCAGCTTTATTAATTCTCCTGCTTTCTCCAAATAGTCTCTCTTGCCAAGCTTAGGTTTTAAACTGCCAGGAAAGAGGCTACGACTTTCCCGTTCTTCTTCTGTTTTGTTCTGCTCACTGTCAGAAGCAACAGCCCCTAGCACTGAAGAATCCGAAGAAAGATTGAGACCAAAGGCTCTAGTGGGAGAATTTTGATTGGAAGCCATTCCATCATCTAACTCGGCAAGAGAATCCACATCAACAGTAAGAGAGATCAGATCACTGTCACTGGAGAAGCCTAGAAATATGATCACAACAGTAAACATTAAATTGAGCACCAGCCAAAAGAATACAAATCATGCTAACTATTCATTTTTCATACTATCCAATTCCATTAAGAAGGCTGTAATTACTGATGGAAGTCAGTGTCGAGCAATTTGTTTCAGCTTAGTTCATTCCCTTTTACACTGTCTCTTTACAACTCTGGAAGACAAACTCCTTGCCTTGATCACCAAACTAAAATTGAACACAAGTCTTAATCTAGCCTTATTGTCAAAAAGGGCCTTTACCACAATATCTCAAAAACTTCACAGAAAACTGTTGCTTATACAGATAACTGCTATAAACAACAGCATTGTGATGAAGGGAAAAGGGTAAGAAGACCTCTGGAGTCAGACCCAGAAAAGTACCTGAATCTCAGCTCTTAAAACATACTGTGTGACCAATGGGAAGTTCTTAATAATTTACTTATTACACAAACTTTTAAATGAGGAACAGAGTGAATGCATATGAAGCATAATAGACTATGAAGAAATTATAACTATTTTAACAATTGTATAATAATTATATAATGCTCACTGCATCCTCAGAGGTGTGACTTCAGGTAATCATCCATATCTGGAAAGTGTATGTTACGAGTTTTTTAAGGATTGAATTTTTAGAAATTTTTGTTTCGGCCTCTTCCACGGGTTTTTGAAAAGAACTCTGGACTAAATTTCTACCTTCGTTTTCAGACAGAAAATGAGCCATAGGAACTAATGAACTATTTAGCAGTGAAAATTACTTCTCCCATTTAACTGACTTCATGGTAAATAAGATGATCTACAACAACAGATAATGAACTTTCTGGTCTCAAGACCTCCTTTTCCATTCTTAAAAATGATTGAGGACTCCAAAAAGCTTTTGTTTATGTGAATAATACCTATAAATACTTAGGAATACTGTATTGATATTTAAAAAGACAAAAGATTTTTAATAAAACATTAAGAACCACTACATGTTAACATAAATTTTATGAAAAATAACTATATTTGCCAAAAGAAAAAAATATTTAGAGAGAAGTGGCACTGTTTAACATTTCTGGACATCTTGTTAATTATGATGACTAGATTCTCATATCTGATTCTGAACACCCTCTATTGTAATATGTTGTTTTGGTTGAAAGATATAAAGAAAATGCCACACAGATATAGAATTGCAAAAGGGACAAGTGTTTCTGTAGCCTTTTCAGCTAACTGTAGATACTGATCTTTGATACTATACCAGAACTCCACAAGTGGTAGTTTCTAAAATCTAGTGGCACTGTGGAATATAAAAATCCTATCAATGAAATGTCCATTTCTGTTGCATCCAAATCTATTGATCTGTTTTATATACTGGATAGATCTTTTATCCTTTGAGATGTTACAGTCTCAAGCGTAATTTTTAAAATATTGGTTTCCTGAGTTACACAGATCTTCCAAATGTTGCCCCATATCTCATTATTACAACATCAAAAAAATCAAATTTGTTACTATCACTACCAATCTCATCAGAAAATCCCTTAAGTATCTGGAAACTGTAAACTCAAAGTGGCAGATAGAAGTTATCCAGAAATCCTAACAATAAGTTATTTTCTTTTAAGTACCAACTCACCTCAAGTATTTTCAAGAAAAAATTTGCTAAATACCCAAGTGTGAATAATCATAGTTTGTCAAGTGTTGTTTCTTGCAAAAGGGTGTCCCCTGAAAAGAGCAGTTGGCTCCACTTGCAGCTCCAACAACCATACAAATGCTTTTCCTCCAGAAAACCATGGTGGTTCAGAACACTTGTGTGCTTATGTACACTTCCCGTTTTGTCACACAGAATATTCAAGAGACATGTGCCCAAAGGTTGAGATCTAATAAAATTAACATTTTTGCAGCTTTACCAAGGGCATTCTTGGGAGAAATTGGCATTGGTTTTACTGGAAGTATGTGCAAGATTGTTACTCTGGTTTGGTGTCACTGTCTTGATTCTTGCCAGACACAGCAGTTTTACGTGGGCGCTTTTGCATAATTAGCGCAAATAACAGTGAGAAGGCAAAGGATGCTCTAAAATTATTATTAAAATCGTTTTTGCCTTGTGGACCCCCTGAAAAGATCTCAAGAACACCCAGAGGTCTGAAAAAACGACACTTTGAGAGCCACTGATCTATAACAATATACAATATTCACATTTGGGTTATATAAAAAATGGTTTGGGAACAACTATGAGATCTATATTACCATTGGACATTAACTGCCAACTTTTTCAGAAAATACATTAAAAATTTATTTCCTCAGGAAATAAATCCTATCATAATGGAAGGTGGATTTAGCTACATAATTCTGTGATCAGGGGTAGGTAAACATTTTATTCATAAAGGGCCAAAGAGTCAATATTTTAGGCTTTGCCAGCCATATGGTCTGTGTTGCAGGTACTGGCTTTGCTGTGGAAGCACAAAAGCAGTCTTGGACAACAGAGAAAGGAATACGCACGGCCTTATTCCAACAAAACTTTGCTCATAGAGACTGAAATTTTAATTCCATGTAATTTTGCATCACAAAATAATATTCTTTGGGGTTTCTTTTTTCAACCATTTGAAAATGTAAAACCCATTCTTAGCTCACAAGCCATATGAAAACAGGTGGCAGTCCAGATTTGGCCCATGGGCCACAGTGTGCCAACATCTATTATAGACTCAATTTGCTTACTTCATATCAAATAAAGTAAGTTAGGGTAAAAACATGCTACTGGCCATTAAGTTCAATTTTCAAATCAGCTTTAGACACTACTTTGGCACCCTGTCAATATATTCTTGTTTTCATTTTTTTTCAAATCCTTAGAATCCCCATAAAGTACTAATTCTATTTTCAAAAAGCAATAAATTTCATTAAACTCACAATCTCAGTTGGGATTCACTGGACCTAGTAGTAAAAAATCACTTCAGTTTTCTGACCTTTCAGCCATACAGACAGTACTTCACAATCAAAATCCTTTACGGCAATCTAAAAAGTTATTTATCCACTATTCTGAGAAATATAAGCTTTATAAGACTTTTTAAATAATATAAAATATTTTATGTATTTCAATGCAAATGTATTTCCTTAATGATGCCATTATATAATCTAGTCCACCGAAACTAATAAACAATTCAGTTGAAAAACAAGTTCTGGTTTATAGCTAATCACAAAAGAAAGGAAATGATGATCTTTTGTCTGTTCTCTGGGTGCCCTGTCACTTAACCTCCGTGTCATCTATCACACTCTCTGTTCCATGTCTTGCCTGATTTTCCTTTCTAACAAGAACAATAATATCAAAGGGCAAGGGGGTAAAGTTATGTATACTCAGTTTCTTGGCTTTTGACCACAAAAATCTAGGAACATAGTCATACTTCCTCTTACCTTTGCAACATTACTAGCAAAAGGAATTATAACTAAGTGAAATTAGATCAGAAAAGCAAGATTATCAAAACATCTTGTAAGAAAGTCAGGTAGGAAAATTAATTAAATAAATATGCCATATAAAGTATTTTTTTCAAATTCTGCCTAGTTTCTAAATGAAGAATCTTTAAAAGCAGGCAAACAACAAAATATTAGCATGTTAGAAAAAGAAATTTTTTTAGCCAAACTAGGAGAAACAAAGGAAAACAAAAAACTTCTGACTTAACCTTTTTGGAAGACAATTTGGTACTGCATATCAAGAATGAAAAATACTGCTCATATCTTTGACCCAGAAATTCAGCGATTTATACCAAAGACAGTCAGAGACATGCCAAAAAAATCCATGTACAAAAATCTCCATCATAGAAATTAGTCAAAATTTGAGGCCGGGCGTGGTGGCACACGCTTGTAATCCCAGTACTTTGGGAGGTGGAGACCGGAGGATCCGGTTTCGCGGCCAGCCTCAGCTCTCGCTCGCTTGCTCTCTCTCTCTCTCTCTCTCTCTCTCTCCCCGTCGCTCTCTCTCTCTACTTAGTGAGGCCGTCCGCAACTTCGTGAGGCCCAGTTTCAAAATAAAGTATTAAAAAATAGGGCCGGGGGTGTAGTGCAGAGGTAGAACACCCCTGGGGTCAATCCCTGGTACCACAAAAAAAAAAAAAGAAATTAGTCAAAATTTGAAGATAATATAAATTTCTTACAATAGAAGATTATGGTACCTCCCTATAATAAAATAGTATATAGCTATTTAAAATCATGTTAAAGAAAACTGTTTAACACTAATTAATATACCCATGATATATTATGTAAAAATGACAAATTGCAAAACAGTATGTATAGTATAATTTTAATTAAAAACAAAAATACACATAGAAAAAGGGCTAGAAAAATACACTAAGAATTAATAGTGATTTTTCTCTATAAAGGGAAATTACAGGTAACTCTCTAGTAGAGGGTCAGAACATTCTTTATGTAAAGTAAGCCCTTAAGCTTGATTTCTGCAAAATATCAAAGATGTTGCAAGAACTAAAACTGAGAAATTATTTGATAATAAAGTTATATAGACATTATGTATAAAATATAAACCAGCAGCCAGTGCCAAGGGATTCCTAACTTCAAAAAGAAGGTCAACATCATTAAAAGGCAGATGGATCTCAGGCAGGCAAACTCCTAACATCTCTTCTCCTGTTAAGCTGCACCTGATTCGTTCTAAGAGGCTGAACCCTACCATGTCTCCTCGACCACACACTATAACTAATCATCTTCCAGTACTTGCTGGTATTTTTCTTTTCCATATTTAAGCAATTGCTAAATTCCCTTCTCAATGAAATATTCTCCAACCTGCTCAAAGAGAGGAACATTTATTTACTTACTTACTTACTTACTTACTTACTTACTTATTTTTGGAGTGCCAGGGATCAAATGCAAGGTTTTGCACATGCTAGGCAAGCGCTCTACCACTGAGCTACCCTCCCAACCCCAAGATGACATTTTGCTATAGTTTGGATAGGAAATGTCACTCACAGGCCCATATGTTAAAGGCTTGGTCCCTGGCCTGCAGTGCTACTGGGAGATGGTGGAACCTTCAAGAGTTATGGGCTAGCAGAAGGAAGTTAGGTCATTGAGGGCATGTCCTTGAAGGAGATTCTGGTACCCTGGCCCCCTTCCCTCTCTCTCTCTGTCTCCTGGCCACCATGAGATAAGAAGTCTCCTCCATCAAGTGCTCCCATCAAAATAAACTGCCTTGCCACAAGCCGAAAAACAATGGAGCCAACCAACTGCGGACTGAAACTGTGAGCCAAAATAACCCTTTCCTCCTTTTAAGTTAGGTCAGACATTTCATCACAGTGACAAGGAGGTGATTGATATACACTTTAAAACTCTCTTCACTGCAATAGCAATGAATGTCATATAAATACTCAGTACCTAGTGTATTCATCTTATATCCTTAATACATCTGCTTAATACAGTGCTTGTTCAATTCCTAGAAGCCACAGTCCTACAATTCAACTTGTTTTATACAAAACTACATTAAATACCACATGAAATGGAGACTAAAACACAGGAAGAAATTTAACAAGTAAGATACAGGGAGCAACAAGCAAGTAACAGGTCTCAGTTCAGGATGAGTGGGAAGAACTCTGGATGCACCAGGGCAACCACTGATGCTTGGTACAATACAGAGACTATCTGTCGAAAGTTAAACCAACCCGAAGTCAACCCATCCTTACAGAGGCCCTCTAGGCCATCACAAGAGTAAAAGGTGCATTCTTCACCAGCACCATCAAGTCAAAAAAACCTAAGCCTTTTTTGGAAGTGATACGGGCGGGTGGGGAGAGTCAAAGGTTCTATGAAAGCGGTCTGCCTCTGGGTTCATATCACAGAGATTCCAGTCTCAGGGCTATTAGAAGGCCCCAGGTGACTTGTTAAAAAGCAGCTACAGATATGAGGGGTTTATTTAGCATCCCAGTTCACCTACCTACCCTCACCTCTGTGCTTTGAACTGCTCAGAGCAGGGCAGTATAGCGAAATCTGTCTAGGACACCATCTCTGAAAGACAGGCCCCAGGGAAAAGGGTTGAGCTGCCACAGAAAAAAAATCTTTATACTATAATCTATCAGAAATCCACATTTGAAGACCATCTGTAAAAAGAGACCGGTCTCCTTTAGAACAACAGGTGGCCTCTCATGGGTGACTATATATAAAATGCATGGCCTCATTACTATTAGCTGATAACCTTCACTGAACTCTGAGGTTCAAATATTGTCATAGTCAACCAAAGGGAATTTCTACTTGTAGCTATGACTCATGCTTCATGCACAAAGCAAGATATCTAGCCAGCAGAACAAAGGTTACCCAGAGGTGGAAAACATACAGATCAGTTTCCATTAAGAAACAAGCCCTTGTAAATATGATGTTAAGTGAATTCCTAAATCTAAAGCTTAATGCTGGTTAAGATTCCTGTACTTGATGCCCAACTCACCATTTAGTAACAGCTATTGTTGCTAAGAAGAACCATTCCTTTGATGTTTCACATTTTTAATAACGTCCTTGGGATATGTCTATGCTTCAACCTTGAAAATTTATGAAAAGAGCATCAAAATGTCTGCTCTGTATTTGGTGAAAAACAGAATAATCTCAGAAAAACAACACGTTGATCATAATTAAAACCCAATACTGTTATCATGAACAATAGAGCACTACCACTTGTCCTCCTTTTCCACCCAAGAAACTTTTACTCTTCTACTCCCCATAAACTTCTCTGGGCTCCAGGATTTCAAAACTGCTCCCAGTGTGCAAGGAGCTCATGTTGAGCCTTCTATAACAAATATGGATTCTCCCTACCTCCCCTCCATAAAATTAAATCTTTATTGCAAAATACAGTTCTGTGTTATCAAATACCTGAAAAACTTAGATATGTGGCCCAATCCCTCTGAAACTCCTATTTTTCAGTTGTAAAATAAACTATTTTCAGTTGTAAACATCATTTCTAATGTTACTTCTATTCTAAAACCCTGATTCCTACAATATATTATGAATTTTTTTGTTGTTTAACTCACCTAACTTCCTAATGGCCAAAATTATTCTCAACAGCCCTAAAGTTTTCTTTCTTTCTTTCTTTCTTTTTTTTGGTACTGGGAATTGAACCCAGGAGCATTCTACCTCCGAGCTACATCCCCAGCCCTATTTTATTTTTATTTTGAAACAGGGTCTCGCTAGGTTGATGAGGTTTCACTACTTGCTGAGCCTGTCCTCGAACCTGTGATCCTCCTGTCTCAGCCTCCCAAGTACTGGGATTATAGACATGCACCACCAGGCCTGGCCCTAAGATTTTCAAGAGTCAATATTTACAATTTTTAGCACCTGTTTCATGTTCTATATACTTACACACTAACACATTCTCATCTGTGCTTATCATGAAAAAAATGACCTGTTCTTTTTCTCTATATTAAGCTCCCCCACTGAAACAAATTCAATAAATAAGGCACAGTGAATAAAACAAAACTTAGTGAATAAGCACTTAAGAGAAAAAAGAATGTCTTCAAACTAAGCCTAGAATAAACCCAGTTATGACTTAAGAGTTCTCATGGTGCCACCTAGTGGACATTTGTTGAATAAAAATCCTACTTCAAATTTAACTTTTAATTAGACTTTCTATATTTTGTCATGTTATACTACACCCTGTAATGCATAGACTTTAAGTTAATCTTAAAAATAGATTCAGATTATTAAGTAACCAATCAACTTAATAACACTCCTGTTTAAAATGATAAAATGATCGTGCTCCAAAGCATCAACTTTAAATCCACTAAATGAAAATAACAAAAATAATAAAAACAGAAATAAATGGTATTTTGATATGTTTTTATCAAATTTAACCTTTCCAATTAGTCCTCCAATGTTTTTAATCTAATCAACACTATTCAATTTGACAGCTTAACTACAATTTTTGTGCTTGTCAACATACAGGAAACAATTACCTTGCCATCAAATAAACATATGAACCTTGGGCTACATGTCAATTTAGGGAACACCATACAAAAACCAGCAACATATGCTATCCTCCAAATGTGTACCTCATTTACTCCAAAATGGCTAATTCGAGCCGGGCGTGGTGGCGCACGCTTGTAATCCCAGTACTTTGGGAGGCGGAGACCTGATGATCCGGGTTCGAGGCCAGCCTCAGCTCTCTCTCTCTCTCTCTCTCTCTCTGTCTCTCTCTGTCTCTCTCCCTCTCCTTAGTGAGGCCCTCCACAACTTCGTGAGACCCGGTTTCAAAATAAAGTATAAAAAATAGGGCCGGGGGCATAGCGCGGAGGTAGAACACCCCTGCGTTCAATCCCCAGTACCACAAAAAAAAAAAAGGCTAATTCAAGACAGCTTAGTAGATCCTTCCTTATCTATAACTGTTACAATGAACACTTGGGGAATTCATAAACCACAATTTTCAGACAAACCCTCCCCCCAAAAAAGATTTTGCTATTCCAGGAGACATTTAAGAATATCTTAAGATCTGCTACATATGAGAAGCTGATCTCTCAATCTGTATTTGTGCTTATGATCACCTGTTTTCTCTTATTTGCTGCATGTAGCTGGATAACATCCCTCCAGAAAATGCAAAGCAAGTCAAGCAATGCATTAGGAAGAGGAAATGACACAGTTCACCAGATGAGACTACACCAACATCAAAGGCACTGATACCAAGGCCAGCATGGCAGCTAAGCAACCTGCACCCTTCAGACAGGCCACCGAGGAGAGAGGCACGTCAGGAAGCTCAGTCCCCATGCACCGTCTGGGCAGATTTCCACAATGTCACGGTAACTTCACGGCTAAGTTTAATTCAAATAAAATTTAGAAATTTAAAATGGAATTAAGATATTAGCAACCAATTAGATCTCTTCTCAGCTTTGAAAAACATGGTTTAATTGCTTTAGACAAAGAAGAGAAAGAGTAACCAGCATTTTAATTTTTTTAAAATGCAAAATGATGTTAACCTTTTGGTCTAAAAATCTACTGAGTAATTTCAGTAGATTTTCAGTAATTTTCAGTTTCATACTAACTAAAATATAGTTGCCAGTTTATCTACCACCAAGTGACTGATTTTATGAAACCTCAAAGGGTTTTCTCTACCCCACTGTATTATAAGACAATCGTAATTTTAAAACAAAATAGAAATGCCAGATTTTCATGTTTCTGTCAGAACTTTGGTTTCAAAGTAAATGAGGATTCAAGGTACTAACAAAAATAACGATCACATATGAGTGGCCACATACAAGTGCCACGCACTGCGGCTTGTCCCCAAAAGGCTTGTGTGCTGGAAGCTCGGTCTTCAGTGTGGCAGTGTTAGGCGGTAGAGTGCTGAGAGGGCACAGTGGAAGGTAATTAGGTCATTGCACATCACTTTCAGGAGAAATTAAGGCAGAAATTAAGGGACCGTGATAGTTGCCAAGACAGTGGATTGGTATAAAAAGAGCTAGACTGGCCCCTCCCCAGTCTCTGGCTTCCTGTCCCACCATGTGAGCCCTCTGCACACAGATGTTTCCCCTCCTTTCAGCTTCTCCACCATGTTTTGGGGTAGCCATAGGGGGGCTTCACCAGAGGATGAACAGATAGACCGCCCAACCTTAAACTATCAGTCCCCAAAACTGTGAGCTAAATAAACCTCTTGTCTTTATAAAGTACCCAGTCTTGGGTATTTTGTTATAGCAGCAGAAAACGAACTAATACACCATATGTCATTCTAACTGTAACTAAAGGACCTTGAAACAGCAAACCATATTTTAAGATTTGCTCCTCTGGCTCATTTCACTGGCAAACTAATTCACAAGTATGAAAAATGACACTCCACCTCAGAACACCGTTTAAAATACTACACTCACATGAACCGTTATGGAGTGAATCACCTCACATTTTGGCTTTAAATTCAAACCACAAGCATTTGTCACCACCATCTCTCTACAACCCTCCATTTCACTGCATACTGCAGGGCTTGGCCAGCTGCCAGCTTTCCTGCCCTTTTGCTACTGGATGCGCTCTCCTTTGGTTGCCCCTGTGATTTCCAGACCTTTTGGTACAAAGTAAATCTTCTACTTTCCCACTATGCCAGATTATCTCATGGAATTCAAAAGTCATTTTCCCTTTCAAATAACAATGAATTTGCAAGCTGTCTGACATTTTCATCTATCTGTATTTGTCAACTAGGTATCTTTCAGCAGAATTAATTAGCCAAACCTAAAGACTTTTTTGGTGGTGGTGGGGACACAAGTATTAGCAGTGTTTCCAATTCCATGCTGTTCACACTTTGTGGCCCATAGTATGTTTTAGAGATGGTAACACAGTTGAAAAATTAGCCTGCACTGAAAGGGCAAAATGTCCATACTAGTTCTAGGTATCATAGGACTTTCATTCCTAAAAGATAAATCCTTCCAAAGAAAACATATCTTTTTGAAACTTCAGAGATAAACTCTGAAAATAAGTGCTTTAGGGAGAGTTACCCATGTAGACCAGTTTGCCCATGGAAGTCCTCTGTTATGCCTGTGGTCTTGATGTAATTATTAATATAGCATTGGCTTTAATTCTCAAAAGTAGCCCAGTTTGGACAATAAATTATAGGTTCACTCTAGATTTAGGTTGTATCTCTTTTAGCATTAATATAGCCACCTGTTCACCTTGAACAGCCTTCAACATTTTAGAACACCACCCCAAGAAAAATCATTCCTAAGCCAGGTGTGGTGTGCACACCTATGATCCCAGTACTTGGGAGGCTACGACAGGAAGATCACAGGTTTGAGGCCAGTCCCAGCAACTTAGCGAGGCACTCCACAACTTAGTGAGGCCCTGTTCCAAAGATAAAAAATAAAATAGGGCTGGGGGTGTAGCTCAGAGGTAGAATGCCCCGGGGCTCAATCCCCAGTGCCACGGAAGGGAGGGACGGAGGGAGGGAGGATCATTCCTAATAATAATGCTCCTCCCTTCTCTCCTGGACTACAATGATGAACCAAAAGAACAATGCACTTCTCCCATCCACAACTAAACCAGGCTCCTGATACCCTTCTCTCATCATAGTAGACACCCACCTAGCAATAAAGGCTTATTATGGATACCAAAAGACTAAACACTCCCACATCACACAACCTTTGGTTCTGGTATCAAAAATATAAAAAGAGAGAGAAAAGAAACATTCTACCTTTCCAGGAGCCATATTGCTCATTGAATAGTCTCCTACAAATATTTCTAACTTTCCTACTTGCTCTATATTGGACATCACAGAATCAGTACATTTTACAGGTGGAAAATGTCTATTACTTTTTCTCGGGAGTAGGGAGTCTGAGGCAAAAGACAGATCAGGTTACCCCAGAAAAGTCACCTTCCAAGGATACAGTTCTAGAATTAGAATCACACTGATGTCCCAAGCAGGGGCTAGACTTTTCTAAATCCCATTAAAGGTCTCTGACTAAAACAGGTCACAGAAAATAAATATTATTTCTCAAAAAGCATGACAGATTATGAAGTAAAATTACTGTCAACAATGTTTTTCTATGACCTTGGCAAAGTCAGGATGGAGTCAAAGGTAATGAGGACTCCATGGAGATCCCCAGGCCCGTGGCCTCCAGGCACTACACAGATTTAAGTGAATGGACTTTGATTTGAAGTCAATGGGAGGCACAAGGAAAAAAGAACAAAAGCTAACCATTTCTCGATGTGGTAACACCAAAAGGGGGTAAAAAACCTAAGTGCATCAGCCTACACAACAGATAGGAACTCGCTACTCTTACCAAATCAAGAGGTGAATGGAGCCGGCGTGGTGGCACATGCTTGTAATCCCAGTACGTGGGAGGCTGAGACAGCAGGATCGCAGGTTTGAAACCAGTCTCAGCAACTTAGTGAGACCCTGTTTCAAAATAAAAAATAAAATTGGGCTGGGGGTGTAGCTCGGAGGTAGAATGCCCCTGAGTTCATCCCCAGTACCACAAAAAAAAAAGAGGTCAATGGCCTGCAAAGGTCATCAACAGTGACACTGCCAGCCATCAGTACATACCCTCAGGAACACAGCACTACAGGGAAATTGTGCTACCTCTTATGTGAGAGCCATAATGCATCATCCTCCACTATAAACTCTTACTCATGAAACAGATCAAGAAATATTACTATTATTGACCTTTAATAACACAAACCTTGCTACCTCAAACAAATCTAACTCTTGTTTTGTTTTGTTTGTTTTTTGTTTGAGACTCTGGATTGAAGCCAGAGGCATTCTACCTCTGAGCTGGACCTCCAGCCCTATTTTATTTTTTATTCTGAAACAGGGTCTCACTAAGTTGCTGAGGGTCTTGCTATATTGCTGAGACTGGCCTTGAACCTACAATCCTACTCTCTCAGCCTCCCAAGAACTGGGATTACAGGCCTGTACCACCAGCTCGGCTTTATTCATTTCTTTTTTAAGGACCCACTCCAACCCTGTCCCCCAATCTCTCTCATTTATTAAAATTGCTTAATTTGCCCTGATAGTAAACTAGTTACAGAAATCCAAAGGCTAAAATTTATGTATTAAAATCTTCATGTAAATTCAAACAAGGCTTAATAAAGGAATGAAAGAAGAGATTATTCTTGAATTAAAGTGATTAAACGGACAAAAACTGCTTTGGTTTAGATTCATATTATTAGAAAATATATCAAAAACACTAAAACTGCCTTAGGCTTATTCTTTCTAGGTAAATGACTAAATTTTTAAAGGCAGCCTTGAAATTTTCTAAAAGCCAGATGCTGCTAAATAAACTTTAGTAAGGCATTCTTATACAACAAGCTGTACTATCTAGTATATAAGAATGTCTTACTAAATTTTAAACTATTCATTATATCATTTTATCCAATCTAAGATGCCATTAATTGTAGAATAACAATTCTCAAACAAGTAGTGATGGTATGATTTTGTGCTGTGGCTTTATGGACGGAATGTTCCAATTGCAGATAGAAAGGCTTACATTTCTTAAGCAATTATAGTTAATCATTATCTTATATACCATTAAGAAAGAAAAAAAGGCTGCCAATTAAATGACAGATATCATCAATCCAGTATCAGAGAACCCAGTATCAGTGATGTTAAAATTTGAAAGAAAAAAAAAGATCTTAGAATCAGTGAAATACCTTAAATTCCTATATACATATAATTTTTGCAGTACGGATATGATCTATAGTTTTCTGCCATCAAAACCTTTGAAATAAAAAAAAATAAAGTTTCTTACCTTCTGTACTACACTCAGGAAAGGTTTCAACGAGGGAATCTGTGTAAGCTTCAGCAGGACCAATTAATTCAGAACCATCATTAATTATTCCACCCTAAAAAGAACAGAGTAATTGTTTCCTTATAATCAAGAACATAAAAAAATCAGTAATAAATATGTATTAGTTGTTTCAACTGCATACATATGAGGATTACAGAAACTACTAATCTACTAAACTAGATTACAGTTGCTTTCCAAAAATCAGTAAATATATCAATATTGGTTTATCAATTGTGACAAATATACCACACCAATGTAAGATATTAATAATAGAGGAAACTGGGGTGTGGAGTGAGGAAAAGGGGACATATGGGGAAACTCTACTTTCTGTATAATTTTCTTTTAAACCTAAACTGCTCTAAAAAATAGTCTATATTTAAGATTCAATAGGAATATGATCATGTTTATAATACCACATGGCTTTTCATAAAAATACATTATTTTAAATTTATCCAAAGCACTCATAAATACACATGAAGAAAAAACCCACCAGGTAAAGAATATTGCTCAGTATCCTTAGTGACAAATGATGGAACCCATCAGGAAATCACTGAACTTTATCAGATTACAAACTGCAACATTATCACATAACACCTTGGGTGATCTGAGGAGCCATTCAAGTTTGAGACCCACTTGTACACACTATATGTAAAAAAAACTAAAGGAATTCAAGATATTTTTAGCAAAGAGACACATTTTAGAAATATAAAAATTAATATAAAATTAATTTCTCTATGTGACCATCATTTTAATCATATATTAGGTTTGCAAATTCCCAGCCTCAAGAAATATTTTCTCTTATTCTACATGTAACTAGAGAATCTTATTCTCAGACAAGCAGTGGTGGTATGATTTTGTACTGTGGTTTTATAGACTGAAAGCTCCAATCACAGATACAAAGACTTACAATCCTTAAGCAAATTAAATAATTAAAATAATAACACTCCTGTTCCTTAACATCCTTCTTTCTGCCTCCTAACACCAAGTTCTATGCCTCAAACACCACTACCAAGATTGCATACCCCAAGAGAAACACAGACTCACATTTCCCCTGTACCTCAGCACAAAAACTATCTTTACCAAATCCACCTGACAACAGAACATATACTGCTTTCAAGTACATATGAAATATCTTCAAACATATATCATATGTTAGGGAATAAATCAAGCCTCCATAAATTTAAAAGGATTGAAATCATACAAAATATGTTCTCTGCTCACAAGAAAGCAAAATTAGAAATCAACAACAGAAGAAACTACAAAATTCACAAATAATTGGAAATTAAAGAACATATTTCTAAACAGCCAATAAGTTGACAGAAAAATATAACAGAAAGTACACTGAGATTAATAAAAATGAAAACAAAACATAAAAATTTATGGGATGAGGCTGAAGCAGTGCTCGGAGGGAAATTTATTGCTGCAAATGCCTAGATCAGACAAGAACAGTCTCAATAACTTAAGCTTCCACTTTAAGGAATTAGATAACTAGCAAGAGTAAGTAAAAGAAAGGAAATAATAAAATTTAGAGCAAAAATTAATGAAATAAAATAAAAAACAGAAAAATCAATGAAGCCAAGTTTGTTCTTGGAAAAAAAATCAACAAAAATGTCCAATTTTTAGCTAAAATGATCAAGGGGAAAAAAATGGACAAGACACAAATTGCCAAACTCATGAATGAAAGAGGAAACATGACTAATAGGTCCTTAAAGAATTTTAAAGCACTGCTCTTTTTTGTGGCTCTCGGAGGCAATCTGCTGCTTCAAGATGAAGCTCCACATCTCCTTCCCAGACACTGGCTGCCAGAAACACATTCAAGTACAGGATGAATGCAGACTTCATGCTTTTTATGAGAGGTATATGGCCACAGAAGCTATTGCTGACACTCTGAGTGAAGAATGGAAGGGTTATGCTGTCCATTTCAGCAGTGGGAATGACTAACAAGGTTTCGCCATGAAGCAGGGTGTCTTGATCCATCCACCTGCTACTGAGGAAGGGTCATTTCTATTATAGACCAAGGAGAACTTGAGAAAGAAAGCATAAATCTGTACATTGTGGATGCTAATCTGACAATTCTCAACTTGGTTACTATAATAAAATGGACTGAGAGAGAGAGAGAAAGAAGAATCTCCTTGGGTTGACTAATACTTGGGTGTCTCATTACCCAAGGCCCAAAAGAGAGAGAGAGAGAGAGAAAGAAGAATCTCCTTGGGTTGACTAATACTTGGGTGTCTCACTACCCAAGGCCCAAAAGAGAGAGAGAGAGAGAGAGAGAGAGAGAGAGAGAGAAAGAAGAATCTCCTTGGGTTGACTAATACTTGGGTGTCTCATTACCCAAGGCCCAAAAGAGCACACAGAACCCACAAACTTTATGATCTCTTTAAAAAAGATGATGTCTGCCAATACGTTGTAAGAAAGCCCTTAAAAAAAAAAAGAAGGTAAGAAACTTGGGACCAAAGCCCCCATGACTCAGTGTCTTGCTCCTCCCCATGTCCTGCAACACAAACAACAGAGTATTGCTTTGAAGAATCAGCCTACTGAGGAAAAGAAGTTAGAAACTGCAGACTATGCTCAACTTTGGGCCAAGAGAATGAAGAAGGCCAAAGAAAAATGTCAGGAACAAATTGCCAAGAGACACAGGTTGTCCTCTCTGAAAGCTTCTACTTCTAAATCTGAGTTCAGTCAAAAATAAGATTTTTAAGAGTAACAAATAAATAGGATCAGACTTTTTTTTTTTTTTTTGCGGAACCAGGGCATTCTACCTCTGAGCTACACCCCCCAGCCCTATTTTTTTTTTTATTCTTCATTTTGAAACAGGGTCTCACTAAGTTGTGGAGAGCCTCACTAAGTTGCTGAGGCTGGCCGCAAATGTGCGATTCTCCTGTCTTACCCTCCCAAGTACTGGGATTACAAGCGTGCCGCCACCACGCCCAGCTAGGATCAGACTTTTAAAAAATAAATTTTAAATATTATATGGGAACACAGCAAACAACTTCATAACAACAAATTACACAATTTAGATGAAAACTCCTAAAAAACGTGTTACCAAATCTGACTCAAGAGAGAAAAAGTCAGAACAGACCTATAACAAATAAGCAGTGCCGGGCGTGGTGGTGCACGCTTGTAATCCCAGTACTTTGGGAGGCGGAGACTGGAGGATCCGGGTTCGCAGCCAGCCTCAGCTCTCTCTCTCTCTCTCCCTGTCTCTCTCTCTCTCTCTCTCTCCCCCCCCCTCTCTCTACTTAGTGAGGCCCTCCGCAACTTCATGAGACCCAGTCTCAAAATAAAGTATAAAAAATAGGGCCGGGGGCATAGCGCGGAGGTAGAACACCCCTGCGTTCAATCCCCGGTACCGCAAAAAAAAAAACAAGTAAGCAAACTAAATTTGAATTAAAACTCTTGCCATATCAATTCTACTCCTAAGTATATACCTAAGAGAAATGAAAAGATATAAAAACTTGGTACCTACTTGGGAGACTCAGACAGGAGGATCACAGGTTCGAAGCCAGCCTCAGCAACTTAGTGAGACTGTCGGCAAATTACAGAGACCCTATTTCCAAATAAGAAAAAAAAAATTGGGCTGCGGCTGTAACCGGAAATAGAAGGCCCCTGGGTTCTATCCCCAGTACCGAAAAAAAAGAAAAAAGAAAAACTAGATACCATTATTCATAACAGCACCATTTATATAGCCAAAAGGGGAATAATCCAGATGTGCATCAACTGATGAATAATGAACAAAAACAAATAAAATGTGGCATAGCCATATCCATATGAAAGAATACTATGCAGCCATAAAAAGAATAGAGTACTAATACATGCTACAACATGGGTGAACCTTTAAAACATAATACTAAGTGGAAGAACACAATTCCATTCACTACAGCCCCCCAAGATTAAAATCGTAATAAAAGAAACACAAGAAGCCCCAGAATTATACTCTGCAAATTATAAAACACTACTAGGAGGAAATAAAAAAATCTAAATTCAGTCATTTCATATCATGGAGTAGAAGATAATACCATCAAGATGATAATTCTCCCCCAAATAAATACAGATTTAGTTATAATTATTACTTATAATTATTACATTATTAATAATTATTATTAAACTACAGTTCCAATCAAAATTATATGAGAATATTTTGTCCATCATATGAACAAACTGATTCTAAAATTTTAAGGAAATTCAAAGGACTCAAAATTGCCAAAACACAAGAAGTGGGCAACTGAAATGAATAGACACTTCATGAAAGAAGAAATACAAATGGCCAATAGATACATGAAAAAAATGTTCAACATCATTAGCAATCAGGGAGATGCAAATCAAAACTACTCTAAGATTTCATCTAACCCCAATTAGAATGGCAAGCATTAATAGGTCAAACAACAACAAATGTTGGCGAGGATGTGGGGAAACTGGGACCCTTCTACTCTGTTGGTGGGATTGCAAACTCCACACTATGAAGATCAGTGTGGAGATTCCTCAGAAAACTGGGAATGGATCCACCATATGATCTGGCTATACCACTACTGGGTATCATACCAAAGGGACTGAAACCAGAAAACTACAGTAATATATGCATACCCATGTTCACAGCAGCACAATTTACAGTGGCCAAATTATGTAACCAACCTAGATGTCCATCAACAGATGAATGGATTACAAAATATAATGGGAAATACACACAATGGAATTCTACTAAGCGATAAAGAAGAACAAAATAACAGCATTTGCAGGAAAATGGAAGGATCTGGAGAACATTATGTTAAGTGAGATTAGCCAATCACAAAAAAAGAAGGAACATATGTTTTCATTAATATGCGCAACCTAGGGAGTAGTGGGGACATACAGGGGACTCTGGTCCATAATGAAGAACCCTCAGTGGGGTAAGGGAAGTGGTACAAGGGAAGGGGAAGGGCAAGAAAGAAGTAAATCTATGGAATTACTATCATAAACAATGTGTACAAATGAGATTATACCAACATCATTTTCAGTACTACATGTGGAGAGTGGGGGGGTGGGGAGGTGGGGGGAGGGACACCAAGAGCTGTATGCATGTATGTTAACACCAAACTGATATTCATTGTGATGTGAGACTACAATGCACCAATAAAAAAAAATTGCCAAAACAGTTTTAAAAAAGTAAAAATCAAGTGGGCAAACTTACACTACCCAATTTCAAAACTTATAAAGCTACAGTAATCAAAATAATATGGTACTGGTGTAAGAACAGGCGCATAGATTAATAGAACACATCAACAGTTTGGTAATAAGCCATTACATTTATAGTCTATTTATTTTCAGCAACAGTGCCAATACAATTCAAAGGAGAAAGGATAGTCTTTTTCAACAAATGGTGCTAAGACTAGATATTCATATGTCAAAGATGAATTCAGACTGTCACTTTACACCATACAGAAAAATTAACTGAAAATGGATCGCAGACCTAAAACTTTTAGAAAAAAAAAATAGGAGAAAATCTGCATGACCTTGGGTAACTCAAAAAGCTCTAGAAATACCAACAATAACATAATCTAAAATAGAAAAAAAATTGATAAATTATAACTCATCAAAACTAAAAACTTTTGTGCTTCAAATGGCACCATTAGGAAAATGAAAAGACAAAGCTACAGACTGGGAGAAATATTTACAAATCTCCTATCTGATATAAGAAATTTAGAGTATTCAGAATATATTCAGAACTTATACAATTCAGTAAAACAAGCAATCCAATTAAAAAATAGGTAGATTCTAATAGACATTTCAGCAAAGAAGATATATGAATAGGCAAAGGAAAACATGTTAAACATCACTAGCCAATAGGAAAGTGAGATACCACTACACACATGCTAGAATGGTTATAATTTTTAGAAATTAGACAATACCAAATATTGGTGAAGTTGTGGAAGACCTGGTACATCCACACATTGTTGGAGAATATAAGCTGGTTTGGCTGTTTCTTTAAAACATAAATTTAACTGTTAATACTCTGCAATTACACTCAGAACCTACCCAAAAAAATTAAAACATAATTCACACAAAGATTTGTACATAAATGTACACAGAAGAATTAGTCATAAGAGCCAAAGCTAGGAACAACCCAAATGTCCATCAATTATAATCTATATACAGCAAACCCCGCTTACCCATGGATGCTTTGCATCCACTGTCAACCACTGACTGAAAATATTTCATAAAAAATACAGAAATAAGCAATTCCTGTTTTAATGCCTTTTAGTATAACATATTGTTATGATTGTTCTATTTTATTATTATTTAATTATTATTAATCTCTTGCTAATTTACAAATTGAACTTATCATGTATATGGATAAGAAAAAGCATAGTGTATATAGGGTTTGGTACTACCCATGGTTTCAGGCATCAATAAAACATCTTGGAATGTATCCCCCACTGAAAAGGGGGAACTGCTATAACAGAATACTATTCAGCAACATAAAAGAATGGAACTGATACAAGATATAACATGGATGAAGCTCAGAAACATTATTCTAGAGCCAGGCGTGGTGGCACATGCTTGTAATTCCAGTACTTGGGAGGCTGAGACAGGAGGATCACAGGTTCAAAGCCAGCATCAGCAACTTCGAGAGGCTCTCAGCAACCTAGTGAGACCCTGTTTCCAAATAAGAAATAAAATCAGGCTGGAGGAGAAGCTCGGAGGCAGAATACCTCTGGGTTCAATCCCCAGCACCACCAAAAACAAAAACAAAAAAACCTAAAAATCAAGCCAAAAAAAATTATTCTAAGTGAAAGAAACAAGAATGAAAGGCCACTTATTGTATAATTCCATGTATCCGAAATGTTGAAAAATGCAAATCTATAGACAGAAACAGATGGTTGCCCAGGGCTGGGAATGGGAAAGGGATCGCTAGCAAGAGGACATGGAGAAGCTTGCTTGAGGTGATGGAAAGCATCTACAATGGATTGGTGGTGACAGCCTGACATCTCTGTCAATGCACTGAAAGCCTGTGAATTACACACTCATAACTGGTATATTTTAAGGTATGTTACTAAAGTTGAAGTAAATAAAGAATATATAAAAATAGGAAAGTATAAATGAAGCAAGTTCGGCACTATATTTTTCATTTTTGAAGGTGAATGATGGATAACAGAGATCCATTATCCTATTCCTTCTACTCTTATGAATATTTAAAGAGGGGTCGGCTTAATCAAGTGACTATATGGTCATTTGCATGTGGTATCAGTTTTTCTACAAAGAAAAAAACTGCTGTTGTGGCCCCCAAACTTCCCCATCCCCACCCAACCTTCATCTATGATCAGAATTAGAAAGCTAAGAGTCACCTTCCCAGAATCCTCGAAATAAGGACAGTCATGTGATCAAGTTCTGGCCAATAAGGTGAAAGGACTATCTCTAGACAGGCATTCTGGGAAAGATTTAAAAACTGGCATATTTCTTTCAACTATCTGCCTTTCATACCCAAACCCAGAAATCTAGATCCTTGACGACATTATTGAGTTCTCTACCAGTCCTGGACAAACTTCCTCACTCAGAACTCTTTTTTTTTTCTTTTTTTTACGGTACCAAGGATTGAACCCAGGGGCATTCTACCTCCGAGCTACACCCTCGGCCCTATTTTTTATCCTTTATTTTGAAACCGGGTCTCACGAAGTTGCAGAGGGCCTCACTAAGTAGCTGAGGCTGGCCACGAACCCGGATCCTCCGGTCTCAGCCTCCCAAGTACTGGGATTACAAGCGTGCGCCACCACGCCCGGCTCCACTCAGAACTCTTAGATGAGACAAATCCCTTTCTTGTTTAAGCTACTATGCTTTTATTTTCTTCACTTATAGGTATGTAACCTTAAAGACCATATTTTCTGTTCTCTATTTCAAAAGACTAAATACCACTGTTGTGATATTCCCAAATCAGCATCCTGCTCCTGCCCGGCACTTGCTTAAAGTAGTTCCAAGATATTTACCAAGTTTAGTTTGACTTCTCTTAAACTGTCCAATCTTTCAAAAACCCTAAAATCAAGTGTCTCATTTTATAAAGTCTAAAAATTATTTTCTTCTAGCAGCAGTTACAATCAGAAGTTCCCAGATTCAAAATAAACAGAACAGGTAACTTTTATTTAAATGGTTTAAAGTCTATGATCTGACTTGTATATCTCCAAACTACATTTTTTTAGCTCTTTGGCATGTATTAACTTGCATGACTGCTTTTCACAACTTTTACAAAGACAAATTCTTCTTGCTTAACAACAATGTCTTTTTCTATAAGCAGAGACCCTCTGACAGATATAACAAGAATAGCAAACAGTTAAATACTATATCAGTTTGACTTGGCCTTTTATCCTAAAGATCTGCATTGGGGCATAAGCAGAAGCCATATTTATGATCTCAGGCTAGTATACAGAATAATAAAAAATTAAGCAACAAGTTAATCATAAGGGATCATCATACTGTCATCACAAACCTTTCTATTACTGTTTCTATTACTCTAAGTCATAAGTCTGCAAATATCTTTCAAAAGATCCATTTTCTTCAGTCAACTAAGTTAGGTCATAAAAAATGAATTTTCTGTGTAGATCCACTAGCATCAGGAAAATTAAGTGCCCCACTACTCATATATCTTACTAGTCATATATTCTAAGAAATTTAATTTATAAAAATGAGTATACTTTCAGTTCAAGAAGGTAAAAATAATAATGACACAATCACTTAGCTTTTCTGTAAAAAAAATGAATTAAATGTGATAGAAAAAATATGGTGGTTAAAAACAGTGATACCAACTGACAACTTGCATAGGTTTGGTTAGAAATAAATTAGAAAATTATTATTAAAAATGATAAAGAATTCAGAATGAAATCATTAAATATCAAGAAATTTAAAACATTAATATCCAATGATCTCAGATAAAATAATTTGTACTGCTCCACCTCTCTAAAACTGTGCAATGACCATTTTGTTGTATCTTTACATGAATCAATATAATTATAACAAATGTAATACGGACTTATAGGAATTTATATCCAAAGAGAAGTCTGCCACTGAAAGACATCTCGAAAACCAAAGATAACTACTGGGGTTCCATGATTCCTAATTTTTTAAATATATTCCAACTAAGATAGAATTATATAATCCCTAAACCCTTTCCATCAATTTTTAAGATCTATGAATCAAAAACCATATATATTTCTATGCCAAAATGCCATTGACATAGTTATGTATCTATTAACTTATGCTTTTTAGTGAATACTGAAGTGCAAAAGTAAATGAATTTTCTACTTGAATTTACTACAAATTAAAAAACAAAAGCATTTAATAAAGATACAAAATATTACAGAAGACTAGCAAACCTTGAAAAACTCTTCAAGCTGTTTACTGTTGTAAAGAGCAGGAACATTGGCAGAGAACTGTAGCAGGTCTTCAGCACACTGTCTTCTCTCTTCAATAACAGTTTCATCAAATCGCCCTAGAATTAAATAAGAGTCAACACTTACAGAAAGAATAATCACGCGGCACTTTATGATAGTTTACGTCCAGAGATTAGAGAAGTGGCAGGCATACCACTGCCTAACTGCTGCACTTATTATGCAAACTTCTGAAGTCACATCTAGTCTCTATAGTTAGAATCAGCAAGAAAAGAATGTTTCTGATCCAACAAGAGGCAGAGGTGTCAAATGATAAAGAAACGGTGTGCTCATGATCTAGGATCTGTCAATGGAAAAAATTTACTATATAAGAAGACGGTAATTTGAAACTAAAGTTGAAAAGAGAATTTTAAAGAACTCAAATGGTCTTCTATAGTAATTTAATACTGTAATTACTCATATAATTTTTCCTTTTCTACTCTTTTTGATTTATAAAGGGGCTGAAGAGAGGAAATTATGAGAACATCTGTATTATCAGTGGAGTCAAAACCCTCAGCTTAGAGCAAAAAGCTTTTATGCTAAATTCCACATGTGATGCTGTCAGCATACACGACAGCATGCTTGCGAGAAAAAAGGAGAGCACCAGGCACCAGTGAGCGCCACTTTACAAGGTGATCGAAAGGTGATTTTCACAGAATTGTTTAATGATACATACAATTTGAATGCTGATAAGACATTTTCAAATATGATCATTTTCTACAACTCTTAGATTAGATTACAGGTTGGCATTTGTCACATGCCCTGTATCTTACTGATTGCAATATGGATTTTAAAAAATACAAAATCAAAAGAATAGTATCATCATGTACTTAAACACTTTGAGTGGCTTTGCAAAGTATAGACAGAAAACTAAGGCACAAAGAGATTCCTAGCTATGTAAACCAAGGCAAGAATTTGAAACCAAACCACTGAAATACCTTCCACTCAGTGCTCCTCGTGCTTATGGTAAAATGTCTATTTCATGATAACTACAAAAAAGTTCCGAAGCTAGGCCTGGGTTCAAATACAAACTTCATCATTCACTAGCTATAAAATCTTAGGTGGATTATCTCCTCACTGTAAAAACAGAGAAAATGAATAATGTGCTTAAGGCTCCCATTTCCAAGCCAGGCACATGGTAAGCACTTAATAGATTAACTATTATGGTGTCTCTGAATCTTTAACAGCTGTCACAGTGAACAGCACATAGAGCATGCTAGAAAAATTCTGTCGACTATGCAAATTAATAATGAAAACAGAAAAATTCTCTCCAAAAAAAAACTGTCCTACAGTAGAGAATTCTAACAAAATTTTAAGTGAGTCCATAAGAAAACCCCAAGGCCACAGTTCACAGATGGGTTCAGAGACAATCCTAGAAAAGTCCATGTATGTATACACAGGTGGATCTTCTCTAGAGAAAGGGTCCATAACTTTTTTTTAGCAGCCTCAAAGATCCCAGGGCCCAGTAAAGGTTAGCAGGCAAGTGGCGGTCAGTTAGAGGACTGCTAACATCCAGTGTTCCACTTTATTTACTGTGGAATAAGCTACCAGTTGCTACCCAAATATCTGTCCTCACTTTCTTCCTTAGCAAAATCATCTTCAATTTTTAACTGGACACAAAGCAGTACAGAAAAAAAGACTGTAATTGCCAGATTGCCTTGCAGTTAGGCATGGACATGGACATAAGTTCTGGCCAAAAGCATATAAACAAAATTATATTGTAGCTTCCCAGAAATCTCTTTAAAAGACAGTTTGATATACACCCTCTTTCCTGCTTTTCTTCGTTGCTCATTTTCCTTCCAGGAAGGACCATGGATGTTTAAAAATGACAGAGTGTGCTGGGCATAGTGGTGCATGCCTACAATCCCAGCTCCTCACGAGGCAAGTTCCACGTCAGCTTGGGCAACTGAGTGACACCAATCTCAAAATTATTTTTTTAAAAAAGGCTGCAGATATAGCTCAGTGGTAGAGCACCCCTGGGTTCAATTCTCAGTGCAAAAAAAAAAAACAGGACCTGGGATTCCGGATCACTCTGGAGCTACCACGCTGAGGCTACCTCCAGACCTTTGGCCATGAGAAAGAAATAGGCATCTGTCTTGTTTGAAATTCTGCCACAAGTAAGAAAACCTAATATCAATTATTCTAAATCTGTTTTTGTATCAGTTTGCAGTTCATATGCTACAATTAGACTCAACTCTTCCAATGATGATAACACCTTTAAAAGGACACTACTAGCTTACCTATCAATATTATCATCTAAGCCAGGCACGGTGGCGCATGCCTATAATCCCAGTACTTGGGAGGCTGAGACAGGAGGATTGCAGGTTCAAGGACAGCCTCAGCAAATACCAAGATTCTCATCAACCTAGCGAGACCCTGTTTCAAAATAAAAATAAAACCAGGCTGGGGGTGTAGCTTGGAGGTAGAATGCCCCAGGTTCAATCCCCAATACCAAAAAATATATATATAAATATATATATATACATATATATAAATATGTGTGTGTGTGTGTGTGTGTGTGTAAATAAATTATCTGGTCTGAAAACACTAAATTATTCAATCTAGGGGAAAACCCTCTAGCCAAACAGGTAAAATGCTCATTATTCCTTTTCCCAGCTACTTATTTGCCTAAATAAGTATGTACCTGTACGTATGATTATGGTCCAACGTATTTGCCCTTTAAAAAGGTTAACTCCAGTGCTTGCGAATTAATATTAGTAATTTTGTAAATATCTATAATCTTGGAACAGAAACTCAGAAAATGCACACACTGCCTATGTTTCAACCCACAGGACCACCTGATATAATTTTTAAATATATTAACATAATTATTGAGAAATTTTAATGGAAGATGTCTTAATATTTAACACTACCCTAAAAAGACTTTATTTCTATCTGAAACAAAACATAAGAATTAGGGGGACTTAATTCTAATGTGACTCAGCTCGCCTCCCCATTAAGCTAGACTAAAATGCTTAAGCAATGGAACAGACACATCAAAAGCTCACCTTTGTTGTACTCCTATTGATCTACACATTTCTATTCCACTAAACTTGGACAAGCAGAGATGAATTAAAACATTTTTTTCAAAGTGGAGTACAATAAAAAATAATAGCTTCTGTATTCAAAGGTTCAATTACACCAAATCCTATCAGAACAAAAACAGTGAAAGAACAGGCTCACTTCTTTGTTCCTAAGATATTTCAGAGTAACAAAAAAAAGTACTGGTAGCATAAACAGAGACACAGATGAATTTTAATGTAATAACTACTGGCCCTAATACACATAACAAAGCCACCTAATTTAAAAAATAAATAGCAATATTCAATAGTCATTCTAATGGCAGATAATACCCTTGTGGCTATTCTCTGGTTGCTTATCCTTTAATATAATCAAAATTTCACTTGAAAGGCAGCAACAACTTGAGAAATCATAAACAGTGCTTCACTCCTTGCTGCTCTAAATTTGCATTCACAGTGCCAATGTTTATTTTTTTTCTGTGAACAGAATAGAAAAATTTTAGGCAGATAGAAAATGCAAAATGAATTTCTCCTAGGAAAGTTTATTGTGAAATGTCATATATCATATATATTGTGTACGCAGAATATATATAAGCCACTTCCCCACCCCAAATTACCCAACAATGGTTTGTTTATTAAAAGCTAGGAAGAGATTAAATTCAAACATTCTAACTAAGCTGGTTAATCATTGGAAATAAAGACTCTGTCTTTGATTTATAAACTGCCTTTGGGATTTTCTCTCTCTTTTTTTATTCTCATTATTTAGAACAACTGCTAGGTAGTAGTGTTTACAATGTTTTAAAAATGCAAATGTCAGCTGGGCATGGTGGTGCATACTTGTAATCTCAGTACTTGGGAGGCTGAGACAGGAGGTTCTCGGCCAGCCTCAGCTACTTAGTGAGGCCCTCCTCAACTTACTGAGACCCTGTTTCAAAATAAAGAATAAAAAATAGGGCTGAGGGTGTAGCTCGGAGGTAGAATGTCTCTGGGCTCAATCCCCAGTACCACACAAAAAAAGCAAATGTCAATGATCAAAAAATTAGTTATATGGACCTAAAACTTATCTTTGACCAGTACAATACTAGGAAGAAATGCCTGATGCTGACTACTCCTAACTATATCAAAAATTCATTCACAGAAGGAAAAGAAAATGAGAAAGGGCAAGAGGAGTGAATACTCTCTAGCAACAAAGCACCAGGAACACATCTCTAGTTAAACAAGTTGGACTTACTACTCCCTGTAACTAGGCAGAATGCACACCCCTGGGAACCCTGGGGTGATACACCAAGAGGGTGTTAAAAAGGACTTAACAGGATTTGGGCCTGCGTGCTTTGAGGGAAGGTTCAAGGAAGTGAAGTTTTGCCCTGGATTGGATACTACCAGGAACTGGGGTAATTCTATGATGCTATGAATTCTACCTACTTCTAAGAGCCTATGATTCTTAATAAATCTTATTGTGAGTCAAAAAGAATAAAGCAAGGCTAAGACTGTAATTTATAAGGAGGCATAGTCACTTGTGGGAACCAGGATGAAGATAGGTTTGATCAATTTTGTGACCTGAACAATGTTCATGCTTGTCTATGTTCAGGAATGAATGCACGGTAGCCTTGTTTTTGTCTTGATCCAAGGACACGGAGTGACTTTAACCAATGTTCATGTTCTATAAAGCTTTTTATGTTCAATGGGAGAACAACAGCCTAGCTATGAATGCCAGGCCAACTCGAAGAAACACCAAGGTTGAAATGATAGTTTCAGGCCCGTTCTCAGCTGTCAGGAGCTGCCTGTCTCTTTCTCACAGGAAATCATAACCTGATAATAGACATAACAAAACAAACAAAAAACAATTATCTAATCATAAGAAAACAATGTGAAAGATCCAGATTGTGAAACCTTCTAAAAAACCAACTGTCCTACACCCTGTTAAAATGTCAGTGTCTTGGGGCTGGGGCTTTAGCTCCGTGGTAGAGTACTTGCCTAGCTTGACAAGGCCCTGCGTTCAATCCCCAGCATCACACACACACAAAAGAAATTGTCCAACAACTAACCTACACTTTAAATATGTCAGTGTCATGAAGGAAAAAATGCATAAGGATTATTGAGACTAAAGAGACAAACCAAAAGAGGCATGATCATGGATCTAAAAAAGCTAAAAAAAGACATTTATAGGACAACTGGGAAAACTTGAGTATCGATGGCCTATTTCATAACAATATTGTATCAATGTTAAATTTTGTGGGTATGATATGGTATTGTGGTCATAGAGGAAATATAGGAAGTGGGGGTGAAATGTCACAATATCTGCAACTTATTCTGAAATAATTTAGGGAGAAAAAATAAGGGACACATATACACACAGAAATACAGAAAATGTGGCAAAATGTTAACAATCAGTGAACTCGGGGAAAATGTATATAGATGTTCACTGTACTATTCTTTTGGATTCTTTCTGTAAATTTGAAAAACTTGGCAACTGAAAAAATTTTGAGGAAAAATAAAATGAGGTAAGTGGTATACTAATAAGCTGTAGAACTGGGAGGTGAGAACAACTAATTCAGCCTAAAGGAAACATGGAGAACTTGCTAGAAGAGGACACATCTAAAAGTCTACAAGGCTAACCAGAAACTGAACAGTGGAGCAGTAGAAAACCAAAAGTGAGACAGGAGACGAAGGAACAGTAGAGAAATGGTAAACTAACCCAGCAACAGACAATAGCTAAAGCTAGCTACAGTGTGTCAAGCATGAGCCATTCACACTACAGATATAATCCTCAGAACAGTATAGCGTTGATCCTATCTTACCAAGAAGAAACTAGATGTCAGCCGGGCGTGGTGCACACTTGTAATCCCAGTACCTGGGAGGCTGAGACAGGAGGATCACAGACTCACAGCCAGCCTCAGGAACTCAGTGAGGCCCTCTACACTTAGTGAGACCCTGTTTCAAAATAAAAAATAAAACAGGGCTGGGGGGTGTAACTCAGAAGTAGAATGCCCCTGGCTTCAATCCCCAGTACCACAAAAAAAAAAAAGAAAATAGAGTTGGATGTTAGTTTGTATAAGATCACACTACTAGTGAATAGTGGACAGAAGACTGGGGTCTAAATCTATCTGATTGCAAAAGGCAGGTTCTTTTCATTATACCACTATAACAGTAATTACATCTCTGATGATTCTGTAGATTACAATGAGAATCCTTTGCTGCTGAGTTTTACTTACTAAAAATGTGAGAGGAGCTAAAAAGATGGATGATTAACCAATATCTCCCTCCACACGACCACAGCTGTTGCCTGCAGGGTTCACTACAGTTATCAAGTATTACAAATGGACTGTACCACTATAATGAAAGAGATAAATTGCTTACTTACTAAGATTAATAAACTTCCACCTTATAATATGAAAACATGTGGAAACAAGCTGAAGATAATCCATTAGCAAGAGACAATAAGAGCTAAGAACCTCAACCAAGTTGGAAGCCACTCCCTTTCACCCAGTGACAAGCTTACTGTTTAAGAAGCCAAGGTATGTATCTCCCAACATTGAAGTTAAAGATATATGAACACAGTTAAATTCCATAGCATAGCAAGTACAAGGCAAAAACTCAAAACACCCCTCCTGCCACGCCCTCAGAGGTTGTATACACTATAAAAATGTATGCAGATACATTTATTTACACACAAATGAGATCTTAATGAACATATTACTATGAATCTATTTTTTATTTATTTATTTATTTATTTATTTATTTATTTATTTATTTATTTATTTTGGGTACTGGGGATTGAACCCAGGGGCATTCTACCTTCGAGCTATACCCAATAAGCACTTTTTATTTTTTTTTTATTTTTTGCAGTACCGGGGATTGAACCCAGAGGCAGTCTACCTCCAGGCTACACCCCCAGCCCTATTTTTTATTCTTTATTTTGAAACAGTGTCTCACTAAGTTGCAGAGGCCTCATTAAGTAGCTGTGGCTGGCAGGGAACCCGGATTCTCCAGTCTCAGCCTCCCAAGTACTGGGATTACAAGCGTGCACTACCATGCCCAGCTTTATTTTTTATTTTGAAACAGTCTCTCCAAGTTGCTGAGGGTCTCACTAAGTTGCTAGGGCTATCTGCCTGTCTCAGTCTCCCAAGTAATGGGATTACAGGTCTGTGCCACCACACCCAGCTTTCATTTGTTTTCTTTAACTTAAAAATATAGCTGGGCGTGGTGGCGCACGCTTGTAATCCCAGTACTTGGGAGGCTGAGACCAGAGGATCCGGGTTTGTGGCCAGCCTCAGCTACTTAGTGAGGCCCTCCGCAACTTAGTGAGACGCTGTTTCCAAATAAAGAATATAAAAATAGGGCTAGGGGTGTAGCCTGGAGGTAGAATGCCCCTGGGTTCAATCACTGGTACCACCCAAAAAAAATTAAAAATATATATGTATATATATCTTGGACACTTTTCCATACCAGTATATTACAAACAGCTGCAGAATTCTATTAATAGCTAAACTATGGCACATCTACATAACCACACATCAAGAAAACTCAGTTTATTTCCAGTTTTCTTGTACTAATGAAACACCCATATGTATGGGTATATGCACGTGTAAATACGAAAGGTATGTGTGTGTATACATATGTGCATATGTGCATTCTCAGAGTGTGGTCCACAGACTACAGGCTGTCCCCTGAGCGCCTTTCAGGCAATCGGCAAGGTCAAAATCATTTTCATGGTGAAACTGAGACAACAGTTTCATTTTCACTGCATTGATATTTGCAAAGGCAGCAAATTTGCTGACATCTTAGCATGAATCAAGGCAACAGAACCAAACTATACTTACTAGTGCTCATTACATCTTACTGTCACTCACTTTCATATTAAAAAACAAAAACAAAGAAACAAAAAAAAACCATGTAGCCGGGAATGGTGGTGCATGCCCATAATACCAGTACTTGGAAGGCTGAAACAGGAGGATCACAGGTTTGAGGCCAGCCTCAGCAATGTAACAAGACCCTGTTTCAAAATAAAAAATAGAAAATGGGGCTGGGAGTATAGCTTAGAGGTAGAACACCTCTGCATGAAAAGAAAAAAAGAAAATATAATGCCAGTTTCACTTAAGAATATCTTGATGAAGTACTAATTTTATTAAATCTCAGCCCTTGAGAATACTTCTTTTTACAATTCTATAAAGAAAACTATTAATTATTGAGATGTGGATATTTGTTGACCTTTTATCAAAAAGAAGTGAGCCTAATATTTCAAGAAAAACAACTAATAGTTGTTAGTAATAAAATTACTGTCAAACTGTGAACTTGACAGCTTCCCAATAAAAATTTTTCATTAGATATCTGTAACAATATAAATAACTATTGACATTATATAATGAAATGGGAGTCAACATCTGCAAGATCTGCATAACTCAGGGAACCCATTTTTCAAATAACCAATGCATGAAGTTACAAATTCAAACCTAACACAGACCAATGGATTTTGATGCAACAAAATAAAAAAGGTTCATTGATAGGGTTTCATATTCTACAATGTAATTAGCATTTAAGGAATATCCACTAGTAAAATTTTGATTTATCAAAAAAGAATACTTTCAATTATATGGTAAAGGTATTTTTAAATTTCTCCCTTTACAACCACATCATCTGTGTGATCTGGAATTTTCTTTATATATCCCAAAACAACACATCACAACAGATGCATTCAGACACAGATATGAAAATTCAGCTGGGCTGTGGTCAGTGGTAGAGCTCTTGCCTGGAGTACACAAGTCTCTGGGTTCGATGCCCAACACAGAAAGACAGAGATAGAGATAGAGATAGAGATAGAGATGGAGAATGAATACGAATATGAATGAGTCCAGCTATCTTCTTTCTTTCTCTTTTCCATTTTTTTTTAAGATGAGATCTCCCTATGTTGCCCAAGCTGGCCCCAAACTCCTGGGCTGAAGTGATCCTCATACCTCAGCCTCCTAAGTAGCTGGGACTATGGATATGGGCCACCATGCCCAGCTTTAGCTATCTTCTTTTAAGTCAGGTATTAGACATTTCTAAAAATGTAAACTAACACTACTCTTCTTCTATTTCATTTTTGCTTTATAAGAGTCATTTTTCATAAAAAAGTCACTTTATATTAACATGTAATATATTTAATATAATTTTTTGAATTTTCCTAGTATGGCAAATATTATTAGCTATGATCTATATAAACAAAAGTTCTTTGAAGTCTTCAATAATTTTTAAGAATACTGAGTCTTTCTAGGCCTAAAACATCTAATCACCATTGATAAATATCTCCCATGTAGACATGAGAATATGTGTGTATGAAAATTCACTAAAAACAGAATTGCTAGGAAAAGGTATATTTCAAATTACCCTTCAAAAATTATAAAAAGTTATACTCCTCCTGTTGTACATCTTCTTCATAATAGCATCTGCATACTAATTTTGACCTTGTGATTTGATTTTCAGTGTCATCATTATCTATAACTATTCTACCTCTTAGATCTTAACTCATTCATTCATTTTGTTCAACTTTATTTTTTAAGCATTCATATGTCAGATATGGTCCTGCATGCTGAAGATACATTCATAAGTAAGACTGAAGCAGTCTCTAAATCACACAGCTTTGGGTTTTATCAAGGAATCAGAGAGAGAAGCAGAGAAAAAGAGAGTGAAAAATAGCATGAGGGAGGTTTCTTATTTTTAGAATACAAAAATAAAAAAACCTTCTTTTTGTGTAGGTTTACACACATGATTCTTAAAACTCCTCAGACTAGTAACATCATAAGATTATCTGCAGCTTCATAATTAGAATGTGACAAGTCTTTAAAACTTGAGAGTGGGGCTGGGGGTGTCACTCAGTGGTAGAGGCTGTGTTTAGCATAAAGCAAGCCCTGGATTCAGTGTCCAACACACACACAAAAAAGAAAAAACAAAAGAAGAAGAAAGTGACAGGGAGGATATCACCTCCTGCAGCACTTTCTTTCTCAAGTCAGGATTGTGGTGCTTACTTCTTAACACCTCGACTCTAAATTCCTTAAAGGACAAAGGATGTTTGAGTCATGGGATCCCCAGTGCCAGTTCTTTAAATGTTTCAAATCAAATGTGCTATACAATTCCAGATAATTAATAGTTGAACTGAAATTCATCAAAGGGGATACTATTCACAACAGATTTTTGGCATATTTACTTGCTGAGCACAGTAGCAGTTAGTGGTCAAACGAGCAGGTACACACAATTACAACTTTAAACAGAAGTGGTACTTGTTATAGTCAGATATAAAATGTCCCCTACAGAGCTCATTTATTAATATTCAGGGTTGATATAATTGAGTCATGAGGGTTGAAATCCCAGAAGTAGATAAATCCATTGTAATGGATTTACCTGGGTGGTACCTGGTAGGCCAGTAGGGTGTGGCTGGAGGAGGTGATCCCTGGGGGTGTGGCCTTGGGGATTATTTATATGGTTCCTCCTCCCCTGGCTTGCTCTCTTGCTTCTAGCCTCCATGATGTGAGCACAGCCCATGTGCTCTCCCTTTCTCCGCTTCCTGTTGCCTCCTGTCGCCATGCTCTGAGATCTGCGGTCCCCGGCCTCACATGGACTGAACCCGAAACCATAAGAAAATGAATCTTCTTTCCTCTAAGTTACGTGGTCAATCTTTTAGATCACAGCTGCAAGAATGCTGATATCAAGCATTCTTGATGCAGGTATCAAGAAAAAAGTAAAGGATAGGAACTGTGAACAGAAGGCAATAGAAACACAAAGCACCATGGAATCTGAGCTAAAAGGCCCAAAGCAAGCAATCAAAGGCTAACAGTATACCACAGAGTGATAAACCCCTAATGTTTAGTAGAGGAACACAATAAATCGAAGGTCCCAACAGAACTAATGGTTCCACTGCTATTGACCCATTACCCACATTTCTCAGTTGTTTTACCCCTAGGAAAATACAAATGCTTTCCTTTTTAACTATGCACCCAAGACACCTCTATGATGTATTTCAAGATATCATTAAAAATCACAAATCGTATTTGTTATGTATTAAAATTAAAGAATAGTAGCAACAGCTTGTCGTTCCTGGACAAATGGCATTGATGTCACTCTACTATATGAAATTCTCTACATCTTGTTGCCAAATCTTGAGGAGCCGTGAAACACGCAGAACATCATGGGGAAGCAAGGGTGAAGTTCAGTGAGTACTGTAGTCTCGCCATGTAGCTGAAGAAATCCCTATTCTATGTAGACTAGGAGAAAGGTCAACCAGTGGAGAAAGGTCATTCAGAATTCTTCCTAAATCAAAAGGAGTATCAGTAGGGTCCAATCAAGAGACCAAAACCATTCAGTAATTTGAACAGGGAAAGCTTAATATAAAAACCATTTACGATGACAGTAGAATGATGAGAATGGTCAAAGAAAACTCTAAAGTATATCCAGGAGTAAAGGCGAGCACTCGGGAAGAAACCACTTGGAAGAGGGACCCCTGTCCCAAGGCTGGGATTCAGATATTCAGAGAGAAGGTGTACTCATAGCCATTGGAGGGAATGAAGTTTGCTGGGTTCCTTGGGCCTGAGCTGGTCCACAGTTGTCAAAAAAAGCAGGAAAGACTCCTACAGAGTTTGAGCAGGCCAGGGGTGGCAGGTGGACCCACAGAGTCAGGATGTGAAGAAACCACTCAGAAGTAAGACAATGCAAGGCCTAGGGAGGCCATGAGACACAACTTGCTAGAATAAAGACAAGCCAAGGCTGGCAGACAGCCATGGAGCAGCAAAAGGGGCACCAGGAGCCCATTCACCAGCAGGGCAGGCAGGCTTAGAGTCCACAGCGCCCATGCTAAGAGGGCACAGGAAACAAATCTTCAGGGTGCTGGCAGGCCAAAGCTTAGGGGCAAGCACACAGAAACTTCAGGTACACACAAGAGTCAGAGAGTTGGAAGCCTGCTCTCCAACAGGCCTGCAGTATGTTGGGGTCCTGAGCAAGGTGGTCACCAAACTGGCAGGGCCTACAAGCTTGCCAAGTGACTGTGCACTGGTGTGTGGCAAGGCAGAATGCCTCTGGCAACCACAGAAGCAAGAAACAAAATCTGTGGCATGCTGAGAAGAAGAGAAGCACCCTACCCTCCTGCAACACCTCTCCAGTGTCTTCCATTTCCAAGCTTAACAACATACTCACTAAAAAGGGAAAGTCCTGAAAAAGCCCAACCCATTAATACAGAGCAAGAAATGGAAAAAGGGACTTAAAGCTAAGAGGTAATAAAGGGATAACCAGTACAGCTTCTCAGAACCAAGAATTAACAATGTAAGAGCCCCAGGAATCCCAGGCCAATCTTCAAAGGCCACAATTTCCCCTATGTTGATGAGAAAGATAGCTGAAACTAGTCATCAGAACATAATCTATAAAGCCACTACACAAAAATTAATGTGATAAAGAAATAGGTATGTATTATAGAAGAGAATAAATGCTACAAAAGGGAAAATCCATTATCAATGGCAATTCATATAAAAAGTTAACAGATAACAAAGATTGTAGTTCAGTTTTACTGGAAAAAAAGATGGATTATCTAAAAAGTAATCTTAGAACAAATGTGTATCCATCCAAAAGAAAGTAAAATGAAACATCTTCTGATATTTCATGCAAATAAAATTTTCTCATGGATGCCGGGCGTGGTGGCTCACGTTTGTAATCCTAGTACTTGGGAGGCAGAGACCGGAGGATCCGGGTTCACTGCCAGCCTCAGCTACTCAGTGAGGCCCTCCGCAACTTCGTGAGACCCGGTTTCAAAATAAAGTATAAAAAATAGGGCCGCGGGTGTAGCTCAGAGGTAGAACGCCCCTGGGTTCCATCCCCAGTACCGCAAAAAAAAAAAAAAAATTCTCATGGATTAAGAAGATTTTTAAATTTATAATAATCATCTTGCAAGAAAAACACAGGAATTGAGAAACACGTCTAATCAAGACCAGAACCCCAAAATTGGGAGAGGGGATAAACATATAATTGAACATATAAAGACAGAACACATAAAAAATTGACAAAAGATAACCCCCATTCGACATGCTCTTCACAAATGGTGCTGCCTGGGGTTCACAGCATTCACCAACTACCTGAAGTCCAGGGGTAGAAAGATGGTAGGTAACATGACTGGGTCCCATACCCACACCTCCAATACCATGTGCCTAAATACCTGTGCCCTGATCTTCAAATTCATTTCAACCATCATCTTCATCTTGATTTTCACCACTAGCTCTATAATTCTTCAAGAAATTTCACAGGAGATAAAGGGTTCTGAAGACTACTAGTAGTGCCCATGTCCTCTACCCTCAACCACCAGCCCTGGACCCTGAGGCTGTGGTCCTACCCCTTGATTCCATGCCTTTATGTAACAGTTGATACTCACATATCTGTCCACGATGGGATTCAATAAAGTTCATGTTTTCATAGAAGGAAAAAAAGGGTATCATAAACATTTCTAAAATATGTTTATGTATGTACACATATAAATACTTATGCATATATACATGTATATATACAGGTTTGTATAAGAATGTAATGTGTATTGTACACACGTATGTATATAAATGCATTGTTTAAGCCAGGCATGGTGGCACACACCTGTCATCCCAGTACTTAGAAGGCTGAGACAGGAGGATCACGGGTTTGAAGCTAGCCTCAACAACTTAGCAGGGCCTTCTCAAAGGTAGACTGCCCCTGGGTTCAATCCCTAGTATCATAAATTCATAAATAAATAAATAAATGCATTGCTTACTAACTCTGGCTATTGGAAAGAGCTTAGAGGCAGGTTGCAATGAGCACACTGCACAAAGCATATGTTCTCTGTAGCAGCCAGGGTCCAGGTAGAAAATGGAATCTAAACGGCAATTTGAACATAAATGTCTTAAAAGGAATTACTAACATAAATGTCTTAAAAGGAATTACTAACAAAATAAACATACTAATTTCAGAAAACCTGGAGGAATCAATAGGAAAAAGAAAATATCTAAGCATCCCTTAATCCTACCACCCAAAGCGCTTTTGCTAACATACTGGTTTGTATCCTACTATTCTTTTTCTTTGTAAATGTACACTTCATCAAACATTTATAAAACAAACACACACAAAAATAATTATTAACTATTTACACAAAATTAACTATTAAGAGGAAATAAAAAGAGAACTAAGGAATGCCTGGAGTTGAAGAGGGGGAAACGAGGGAAGTATCTGGAAGAGGTGCCTCCTTTGCGAGACTGGAATTCAGATCTCACTGGAGACAGTGACTGCAGCCCACTGGATTAGAGAAGTTAGCTGCCCCAGTCACAGTTGTTCTATGTAACAGAAGGGCCAGAATTGATGAAAAAAAATCAGGCTGGGACTGGCATGCAGGAAGCTCTCTGCTGTGGCGCCAGCCAGCCCAGGCTGGAAGGCAGAGAGCCTCAAGCAGGAATCAACAAGATTTCGTAGAGGATGGAAACCACTAAGTATCCCACACTCACCACTGGCAGTGCAGAGCAAGAGGAACAGAAGCGCTCCAAAGCCTTATCTCCTACAGTGTCCCTCCAAGACCTTCTACTGAGTAAGCTCATCCACGGAACTGGAAAAAGAGGTCCAACAAGGCAATGAAGGGCAGATTTCAAGCTGAAATGCAATAAATTGATCCCTGGCATAGTGTCTAACACAACCGCCCACAAAAGGCAAAGAGGCTCCTTAAAGAAATGGCAGATTCTAGGGCTGGAGTACAATACATTCAAGCCAAACAATGAACATCTTGTTCCACCTTAAAATAGAAAGTACTAAAATAAAAAAGAAAGAAAAAATATGATCAGAGCAAATTACAGGACACAGAAGCCAGATTTAAAAAGCTGATAAAAATGGGACAATTTGAACATCAAAATAAGTAAGTACATTAATGAATTTTAAACTACTAGGGGGGAAATGGGTATATAAGTCCAAATCAATAAGAGGCAGATGGACACATTCAGATACAATATATAGACATACAGATACAGATACATAGATAGATGCATAGACACAAAGATCAGAGCTACACAGATAAAGGGAAAAAGAAGGATAATGGCAAATAAGGAGGGAATGTGGGAATTGGAAAATCATTATTCTGTAACCAATATATAAACATTGTTTTGTGCAAGCATTATCAATGGATGCTAAATTTAAGAGGCAATTTCACAGAAGAGCAAGATATTTTCATGACCTTAAAAGTTCTCCCCAAAGGTTACTTATATTAGCTAGCTTCAAGAAAGGAAAAGAAACACACAACACACACACACACACACACACACACACACACACACACACACAGAGCGTGGGTGGTCTGAAAAATGTTTCCCCACAGGTTAACAGGTCCTAATCCCTGGGCCCTATAAATGTTACTTTGTTTGGAAAAAGATTCTTTGCAGATGTGATTAAGAATATTGAGATGGGGAGATTATCCTGGATTACCAGGGTGGGCATTAAATGCCATCACAAATGTCCATATAAAAGAGGCAGCAGGAGAATCCTCGGAAAGGGCAGAGGTTTGAAGATGAGGGCCTCGAAGACTGAAGTAATGCTGCCACAAGCCAAGGAATGAGTGCAGCTACCAAAATATGAAAGAAGCAAGAAGCAGATTCTCCCCTTCAGCCTCTGAGTGTGCCCTGCCCGTAACTTCATTTCAGCTTAATGATAACTATTTCAGACTTATGGCCTCCAGAAGGGTAAAAGAAAATAAATCTCATGTATGTACATAACGTCAATGGAAGTGTTTCTTTTGTTTATTCTTCCCTCCCCCACCCAACCTCTCCTAGATCCCCTCCACTGCTCCACTGGGGCTTCTTCTCCCTTATCTAAAGTCCCTCTTGTATCCCAATTACTCCCTAGCTTCCATATATGAGAGAAAACATTTGACCCTTCACTTTCTATGACTGGCTAATCTCACTTAATTTAATGTTCTCCACATCCATCCATTTTCCTGCAAATGACATAATTTTTCTTCTTAATTGCTGAGTAGAATTCCATTGTGTGTATTTGTAATTCATTCATCTGTTGATGGACACCTAGGTTGGTTTCATAATTTGGTTATTGTGAATTGTGCTGCTGTAAACATAGTTATACATGTATCACTATAATATTCTAATTTCAGTCCCTTTTGAAAGATACTCAGGAATGGTATAGCTGGATCATATAGTGGATCCATTCTCATCTGAGTAATCGCACACTGATCTTCATAGTGGTTGCACTAATTTGCAACCCCACCAACAGTGTAGAAAAGTTCCAATTTCCCCACATCCTAGCCAGCATTTATTGTTTGAATTCTTGATGATCACTATTCTAATTGAGATCAGATGGAATCTGGTGTAGTTTTGACTTGCATCTCCCTGATTGCTAATGATGATGAACATTTTTTCATATATTTATTGGCCATTTGTATTTCTTCTTCTGTGAAGTGTCTATTTAGTTCAATTGCCCATTTCTTGTTGGGTTATTTGTTTTTTAGTGTTAAGTCTTTTAAGTTCTTTGTATATTCTAAATACTAGTCCTCTATCAGAGGAACAGCTGGCAAAGATCTTCTCCCATTATGTAAGCTCTCTCTTTAGACTCCTTTGCTGAACAGAAACATTAATGCCATCCCACTTACTAATTCTTGTTTTAATTTCCTGAGCTTTGGGGATATTATTAAGGAAGTTTCCACCAGTGCCTATATGTAAAAATATGGAACACTTCACGAATTTGTGTGTCATCCTTGTGCAGGGGCTGTTAATTTTCTCTGTATTGTTCCAATTTTAGTATATGTATTGCCGAAGCAAGCACAATTTCTGATGTTTTAAGCCACTATAGTAGTCAGCTTTTCATTTGTTTAGGTCAAAATACCTGACATAAACAACTTAAAGGAAGAAAGATTTGACTCGTGGTTTCAGAGGCTTCAGCCCATGGTCAGCAGGCTCTACTGCTTGACGTCTGAGGTGAGGCAGAACATCATAGCAGAAGGGCATAGTGGAGGGAAGCTGCTCAGCTCATGCCAGCAGGAAGCAGAGAGTGTGGAAGGGGACTTCCTCTAACCACGCCCCACCTGCCTACAGTTTGTACCTCTTCCCGGTTGTCCATTCAAATTATTAATCCATCAAATGGATTAATCCACTGATGAGGTTACAGTCCTCATGATCCAATCACTTCCCTGAAGCCCACCCCTGGACATGGCTGCACTGGGGACCACATCTTTAACCCATGAATTTGGGGGGACATTCCAGATCCAAACTATAAGAGTCAAGTTTGTGAAAGCTTGTTATGGCAACCACAGGAAGCTAATACACAGTGGAAAAGTTGGGCAACACCCTGACCAGGTGACACAAATTTGTATTGATAATAAGGGGCAGACAGACATCATGTGCCTTCAGAAGTGATACTCTCAGAAGGACACCTATGTAGTATCCAGTCAGCAATAATTCATAAGCTAAAACTGAATGTGAGGAAGCATCAGAAAACCTAAAATGAAGATCACTTTCTTTAAAAATGGTGGGGAGGTGTCAGAGCAAATTTATTCTTCAAAAATGCCAATGTAATAAAAACAAACAACAAAAAGGGTACAGAAGTGGTCTAGATTAAAGGAGACTAAAGAGAAACAACAACTAAAGGAAATGCCAGCTCTATCATGGATCCTATACTAGAGGAGGAAAAATAACATTTTTAGGTGAATGGTCAAAATTGGAAAACAGATGGTGGAGTAGATCAAAGTTTCGTTATTAATGTTAAATTTACTCAAATTGATAACTAAACTCTGTTGTTGGTGTAGCATATTCCTATGATTAGGAAATTCACACTAATGTGCTCAGGAATAAATGGCCATGAAATTTGGAAATTTACTCTCAAATGGCTCAGGAAAAAAATTATGTATACATGCTTTACATGTGTGTATGTAGACAGAGAGCAGAACATAGAACAAAAGCTTAAGCATAGATAAATCTGGTTTTTAAAGTATACAGACATACTTGTACTAATCTTTCTTTTTTTTTTTTTGTAGTACTGGGGATTGAACCCAAGGGTGTTCTACATCTAAGCTATACTCTCAGCCCTATTTTTTAATGTTTTTTAGTTTGAAACAGGGTCTCACTAAGTTGCAGAGGGGTCTCGCTAAGTTGCTGAGGCTAGCTTTGAACCTGCGATCCTCCTGTCTCAGCCTCCCAAGTACTGAGATTACAGGCATGCACCACCACAACTGGCTCCTATTCTTACTCTTCCGTAAGTCTAAAACATCCTCACCTCCTCAAGCTACCTCAATGCTCTTACAACATGGCAACCAGTTCCTCTTAAAACATATGATGACAATCTTAATCTCTTTAGAGACCATTCTGTTTCAATCTTTCTGAGGTCTTAAAAAAGACTAGTTCACACTGGGCTTCATCTTTAAGCAATGTCTGGCTGGCAGTATCCTAGACCTGAACTTTGCTCATAAGTCATTTCTTCTTTTTAGCACTATTTGCTATCTGGAAAAACAGCATTTTCAAAACAAGTTCTAGATCCTTTTTGTTTAATAATCCTTTCTTTAATTCCTCTCTATCCTCTCCCATTTTACTATATGTAGCAAGAAGAAATCACATCATACTCTGGCTGGAAATCTCCCTAGACAGATTACCCAGCTTATTTGGTACATTTCCTACTTCCCACAGAACCATAGCCAACAATGCTGCTAACCGTTCTGCAACTACATAAAAAGGATCCTCCCTTCTACTTTCCAGTAACTTTTACCTAAGTTTCCTGCAAATCCTCACCTGCAGCCTTACCAACAACCTTGTCGTTTCTATTAACTCCTTCTTCGAGGCACTTCAGGCACTGGCTAATACTGTCCTCAAAACCCACAGCTCCTTCTAAAACCACTCTCCACATCATTAAGGCAGCACCTCACTTTCAGGCAACAAAAGCTACTAAGTAGTTATTGCTGTGTAACAAATTACCCCCAAATGTAGTAACCTACAACAATGAACAGGTGCTGTCTCACAGTCTCTGAGGGTTCAGAATCTCAAAGTGTCTTGGCTGGTGACTCGCTCAGGGACCCTCAGGAGTTTACAGTTATTGTCAGCCAGGACTGCAGGCATTTTAAAGCTCAACCATAACTGAAGAATCTGCTCCTAAATCCATTCACTTTGTTGTGGCAGTTTCCATGCTCACTGGCTGTTGGCTGGAGGCCCCTGTTTCTCACCATGTGGCCTCTTCATGGGCTGCCAGTATCCTTATATATCCCTCAGAGCAAGTTAGAGAGAGAACTCTTCAGAGAGAAGCCACAGTCTGTTATAACCAAATCCCAGAGATGACATACCATCACTTTTGCTACAATCTGGGACAGGAAGACACAAAGATATGAATACACAGGAGACAAGAATCACAGGTGGCCATCTTGGAGGGTGGCTACCACAAAAGGCATCGCCCAAATATTCAGTAATCCAAAAGTGACATGATTTGATTTAATGATATAGTATAGAAAAATGCTTCACTTAAACATTCTTCTTATGTTGGCACATATTAAATCTTGTCACAATTAAATCTTGTCACAATTAAATCTTGGGGAACAATATGTAATTTTGATGAACTACCTGACTCTACATGAACAAAAATTGTATAACCCTAATAATACAAATCTTATAAATGATGTTTATTAAACTCCAGCTTTGAGAATCATCCTACACATTAAGTTTTGGTTACTGAATAGACTGATGAATGTCAAAATATGAGTATAGATTTCAAAAGTTAAGTGGTAAAAAGGGGCTGAACAGGTTGAAGGAAAGACAAAAAATGCTACTGGAATCTTTTTATGAGGACAAGTGATATCCTTAGTTATGTAATAAGAAATAGCAATATAATCAATAGAGAAATAGTTAATATGTAATAATACAAGAGAACAAGATAAGTAAGTTAAACAGCCATCAGAGTAGCAAGTCAACAGGTAAGTCCAAAGTTGTTAAATCAAGAAAAAGTAGTATAAACTTATGATGAATAAGCACTTCAAAAGCAAAAAAACAGAAAGGACTAAAATGTGGCTATCCCTAGAAGCAAAACTGGGTGGGAGGACAAGTAAAGCAGGAAACTATTATTGTAAATTCTTCTACACTAGCTTTGTTTTGGTTTGGTTTACATTTTTATCTGCTATATGCCTATATAACTTTAATTTTTAAAGTTATTCCAATGTAAAAGGATATTAATGTTATAATTATTTGAAAACAATAAGGCAACAGGCACCAAAAAAAATCACAAAAATATGCATACCCCTTGACTGAGCAATTCTATTTCAGTAATTTAAATAACTGTACATCATACAGCAATATTAATTGTGATGTTGTTTCAAATAGAAAAAACTAAAAACAATATATCACATTGGTTAATAAATTACACTACATACAAAAACTGTAATTCTATGTGCCTATTAAAGTTAAATAATGTAGATCTTTTTACTGACATGAAAAGACAATTGCAATATGCTATTATGTAAAAAGAGGTTACAAAATCATATCAGCAAGATTTATACGTATAGATAGGTAAAGAAGCACACACACACCATATGTACAAAAATGTACCCCCACATGCAGAGTCTAGAATATGCCAAAGTATTATACTACCAAGAAAAGAGTATTAAGGTTTAATTTTTATTTACTTTTTAAGTATTTTTCTATTTCTTCAGTTATTTGCATATACCCCTTTGATAATCTGAAAAAAATACCCTGAAAAATAATGTGAATATGCTTTGACTCTGCAATTCCACATGCGGAAATTGATTATAAAAAATGACAGAATTAAATGCTCTGTTCACATAAGAACATTTATGATAGAGTTATAAAAAATGAAAAATAATTTTTATTAAAAGTTAGAGGCTTAGAGGAAAGGTTCTTGGAGCTGAAACAGAGGCTTCTGAGGAGGGCACTGTGGTGCTGGGGTCTCCTGCAGTGTGTGGGGCACGGGGAGGGTGCCCCTCAGGGAGATAGTGAGCTGGCAATGAGCTATGTCTAGAAATATGGGAAAATGACACAGGAACATCAACTGCGGCTACTGAAACAAATGACAGCTGTCAGGGTGAAGACGTTTGCTGGTTCAGGCTGGCGGACCAGGAAGTAAACAAAAAAAAAGCAAGTCTCTTCTTCCAGCCTTTTAGTTTCCCGATAGTGCCCTCTTTGCCAGAGACTGACAGAAAACCAGATGGTAAAAAAAAGAGACTCAGATTACAAAAGAGGTATAAAAAAAAGTGGATTTATATGTAAGAGACAGTAGATTTATTAATCAATAATAGTAACAATGACAAAACAACTACCAGTTACTAGACCTTAACTATGCACTAGCCACTACTAAATACTTATACACATTACCTATTTAATCCATACATTATTAGGCCCCTTTTAAAGATAAGAAAACATGGCCAGACATTGTGGCTTACTCCTATAATCCCAGTACCTGGGAGGCTGAGACAGGAGGATCGCAGGTTCAAGGCCAGCCAGCCTCAGCAACTTAGCAAGGCCCTCAGCAATTCAGCATGACCCTGTTTCAAAATAAAATAGGGCTGGGGGTGTAGCTCAGAGGTAGAATGCCCCTGGGTTCAATCCCCAGTACAGAAAGACAGGAAGGAAGGAGGGAGGGAGGAAAGGAGGAAGGGAGGGAGGGAAAGAAAACAGAGAAACATAGTAAGTACTATGTACATGTACATTTGTATCATTTTGAACTTCACTATGATGTATAATTACAATGCACCAGTAAAACTATAAGCAAATTCTTTTTCTGCTTCAATTGAAAAAAAAGATAAAACAATAAGACTATACTTTCAGGGATCATTTCTATAGTTCGTTACTAGAGAAGTTTCTCTGATCGTGTAGAAAAAAAGGTAAAATAGAGACTGAGAAAAGATTTGTCCCTTGATAAACGTTATACAGGTAGTAAGTAGCAAAGGTAGAATTCAATTCTAGGTCCAAATGATCCTAAAACCCATACATACTCTTTTAACTAATTAAAATCACCCTAAAGATCTATCCAAAGAATTGACTGCTAAGAAAATCATGATAAATCTATACATACTATCATCAAGAAACACATTATATAAGACTATTAACATAGGAAAGCAGTCCCAATAAATTGACATGTTAAAAAAACTTGAAAAACAATAAACATAGTATTTTTAAATTAATGTGCATACATATAAACTATACTGTTAAGAAACTGATAAGACATAATCCAAAATATTAATCATGTAACTGTGTTTATTCCTGATTGCTCTTTGGCTGTTGTTATTGTCATTTTGTGTGTGTTTTCCATACTTTCCATCTTTTCTATATCAAACTTATGTAAAGCAATCCTATCAAACGTAATTTTCCACTTAACTGGTCTCGGAAATGCCAGAAATCTAACAATCAATAGCATACCCAAACACCACCCCAAAATGTCCATTTGGGGACCAGGTATAACTCAAATCATAACTATTAATTCATACTTGAGAAAAATGTCAGGGAAACATATAGAGATTTTTTTATCAAAGAATTTTAGAACTATAAGAATAACTGAGCATCTTTTCTTAGGTTTCTAAAACATTTTTATTTGGTTGGAGTTGGAATTATTGTTTCATGGAAGAGTAAATGTATTCTGTGTAAAGAAAACTATACTGAGAACAAGAAAAACTGACTTCAAGTGCTTGATGAATAATATGAATTATCAGTTACTTAAAATAATTACTTAGTAAGTAAAGGGGTTTCTGACTTCACAGTGTGGTATGTCAGGGTTCAGCAGCATCACTTTTTTCTACCACTGAGCCACATCTCCAGCCCTTTTTATTTTATTTTGAGACAGGGTCCGATTCAGATGCCCAAGATGACCTGGAACTTGAGATCCTCCTACCCCAGCCTCCCATGTAGCCGGGATGACAAACATGTGCCACCATGCACAGCCATCACTTTTTTAAATTACCATTTCAAAACGATCACTTACCAAACACTATTCCTTTAGCAAACGGAGGAAAGAGTTCTGAATGTCGGAATAAGTTTTTGTGAATTTGCCATAGTTCTTTGTGAAGTTTCTTAAAATCACTATATCTCTTCCACACGATTATCTGAAGAAAGAAAAATATTAAGTGTGTATTTGACAGCAGAACCATTTATGTTCCAATATTTTAACAACAAATAATCTTCTCTTGAAAGTTTTCAAAATTGTCAGGCAAAGCAAACATATGTTCTAACCCACAGAGTTAACTGTCTGAAATTAACTAATAATAATGCTTCAAAAATAAAAAGCAGCAATTCTTCCTCATACTATTGTTTTGATTTTTAAATTTCATTTTAAACAAATACTATTTTATTCATACTGGAAAAATATTCAACCTGGTACCAAGAAAGTCTATACTGTATAAAACGTCACTTAATCTCTTCAAAAGACCAGCTGGGCGTGGTGGCGCACGCTTGTAATCCCAGTACTTTGGGAGGCGGAGACTGGAGGATC
>PVJS01007210.1:10316-50358 GCA_004027185.1 Glis glis | reverse complement strand
TAAAATGTGTATTATGGAACAGTATAATGAACTTGCATGCATCTTTCTCCAATACATAACAATTATTAACTTGTAGCCACTCTTGATTTATCCATGCTACATGCCTACTTCTCTACCAGGACCACTTATTTTGTTTTGTTTTTAATTTTGAAGCAAATCAACAACTGGGTATTATTTCATCTGTAAAAACTCCCATATCTGTTTCTATGAGATAAATATTATTTTGTAACACAACCACACTTAAAAAGTTAACAAGACCTTCTTAACAACCGCTCAGAATTTAATTAATATCTGGTCTACATTTGGGTTTCCTGATTACCCCATAAATATCTTTGTATAGCATATTTCTTTGAATCAGGATCCAAATAAGGTTCCGACACTATATTTGATTGGTGTTGGTACTTTAAGATTCTTTTAGCCTACGATGCCCCCGCCCTCTTTTCAACCAAGGATCTGGTCGTTTTCCTGCCTCATTCCTCATATTCTGGGTTCAGTGTCTTTGAACACCAGTATTATATTTCAATTCTGTGTAAGTTGCCAGTGAGACCTAGAGCAGTGGGAGATGCATTGGATTGGGGTAAGGGTGGGCAGGAACATTTCGCAAGTGGGAAATGTCCTTCCCAACATCCCCCTTTGGGCCATGTCAAGATTAGTCAATGTGTGCAGAATCTTATCTTATGAATCTTACCTATTATAAATATAATTCTGCACTAACCTAGTAAATACAGGCGTTGATGACATTTCATCAATAACTGACTGACAAAACTAATACAACCAGAAAAAGAAAACCAACTAAAGACTAATATCCTAACATCTGAAGAAATTTCAATGCAGCTGTATAGAACTCAATTGTTTGCCCTGTCTGCTCTCCTCCTTTCCCTTACCATAAACCCTGAGTACTGATACTCAAGGACACCAGAAACTTCAGCGCTGCCCTCAAAGCACAGTGGCAGTTTCTTACTGCAGGATCTGAAAACTACAAAGCCCATTTATTTTAACATTTTTACCACGCATGGATACATATTAAGTCACTTATTAATGATATGTCCTAGGTTTTTCATTTTGACTCCTATTGCTTTAGGTTTTCTTCTCTAATTTAATAGATGTGATATTCATATGAAAAACTTACATTTCTAAACAGAAAAAAGAAAAAAAATCATGATTCAAGGTTCCCAGTCTGTGAAAGATTTCTATTCCAGGTAAAACTTAAGTAAGCATTAAATAAAAAGAGAAAGTTAATTGAATTGAAAATGGTAAGTCAGGCAAGAAAACACAAAGTTGCACTAGAATCAGGTCTGAGACTTTTAACTATTCTACCAGCATCTTTTCTCCCTTCCCTTCATCCATACTACTACATTTTAGCAGAGCACGTGGATGCGGAAGGAAAATAGACATTTCCAAGCCTGGAGTCAGCTAAGTGCCCAGCTTCAGATGGCTGTCATGTAATCAAACCTGCAGCTTCCGGATCCTCCTAAAATCACAGGGGCTTGGGGGAGGCACAGGGACAATACTCCGGCCTTTTCTTCTTCTGTCCTTCTTATATCCTGGACAGAGGGCCACATCCCACGTTGGCTGCAGTGGGCCGTTCTTCACAGCATGGTGGCTGGCTTTCAAGAGTCGGCATCTCAGGAGACAAGTGGAAGCTGGGAGTTTCATGAGGCCTGGGCCAAAAATTGGAACAGCACCACTTCTATGCACGCTGTTGGTCGAGTGGCCACAGGGCACAGATCAAGTGGAGGTGACATAGCCTTCGCATCACTCTATGAGTGAAGTGTCAGAGAACTGGCGGACCATTCAAAACTACTCTACCATACCATACCCTTTTAGAATACTATAACTAGAGTTTAATATTTACCATTACCCTGCATAGTGTTAGCCCCATCTACTCTTTTCTGAAACTACACAAACATTATATTAAGGTTTGCAGGCTATGCTAAGTAAAACTACCATTGGATATATTTTTCAGTGTCTGTAAATGTCAAAAAAAAATTTTAACTATGTGCATTCAACTGGGGCTTTCCAAGAACAAATACCAGAATATATACAAACACCAACCTAGCATCAATGTAGAAATGAAGCTGTATGAAACTGCTACATAAAACATATCGAAGGTGGCCTCAAGAAATACCCAAATGCTCTGAAAAAGCAAGGTATTTTCAAGAGCTATGCCCCAGAAGTCCTTTCATGGTAGAAAAAACTCAGGATCAACTTCATGAAAACTTCACCAGCATGGGAACCTGGAGGCGTATACCCAAGTCATGACATGCCAGCAGGCGCCACACCACTTAGAGGCCTGGAGAATCACAGATATTGTCTACCCAACCTTCTCTTCTAATAAAAACCCACTTCTTTTTCAAGTATTTGCAAGCTTTTATGTACTAAAGTACGTAGGAAGATCAAGTAACAAATTCTTAATAAAAATAGGCATTAAGCAGGCGTGGTGACACACACCTATAATTCCGCTACTTGGGAGGCTGAGGCAGGAGGATTGTAGGTTCGAGGCCAGCCTCAGCAACCTAGCGAGACCTTCAGTAAGTTAGCAAGATCCTGCTTAAAAAAAGTATATATATATATATATATATATATATATATATATATATATATAAAGGAAGGGGGCTGGGAGTGTAGCTTGGAGATAGAACACCCCTGGGTCCAATTCCCAGTAACCCCCTCCAAAAAATGAAAAAATAGGCATGAAGTCAGTCTACATTAATGTTAAAGAAATTTGGCCAATAAAATGAAAAAGAAATCTAGAAAATACATAAAAGCAGGTTCTTTTATGAATGTTCCTTCAGAGAGCCTTACCTCGGGGCTTCCTCCACCACCTTCTGGTTTCTTCTCTGAATTGAGCACTCTCTTTCATTAAGCCACAAAGCATTCCCATGTTTATCACCTAAAACCTGAAAAAGCAGTATCATATGAAAAACATGGCCACCCCCACAGAGGGCACACCCCCTAGCACTTTCCACACACAATGTCTCTTGGTTTTTAATACTCAAACCTCACAGAACATACGTACCACTTAAAACATTCCTTCGGTTGATGTTAACAGAGAAAAACTTTGTATTTACAACCACAAAATTCAATAAAACATTTTTTATCAAAAATACTTGAGGAAGCCGGGCATGGTGGCGCACGCTTGTAATCCCAGTACTTTGGGAGGCAGAGACCGGAAGATTCTGTTCACGGCCAGCCTCAGCTCGCTCTCTCTCTCTCTCTCTCTCTCTCTCTCTCTCTCTCTACTTAGTGAGGCCCTCCACAACTTCGTGAGACCCGGTTTCAAAATAAAGTATAAAAAAATAGGGCCGGGGGTGTAGCGCGGAGGTAGAACGCCCCTGGGTTCAATCCCCGGTACCGCAAAAAAAAAAAAAAAAATACTTGAGGAAAATATTCTCAAGTTACATTTCAAATACAATGGGTAAAACATCAGAATCCATGATGTTGTGTATTTTGTAAGGAACACTAAGTGTGGATAAAGGGGTCATACATTTTGGGTGTCAGCAGTGCTTAGGGGAGCCACCACAGTGAGCCACCAAAACATCTGCTTGTTGTTAACCTAAAATGTTTGCTGATCAGTGATATTTTATGCGTTTACATCAAATATGTAGTTGTTATTTACATATGAATATCTTTACTGTGGTTTATTTTTATTATAGGAACCTTCTTTTAAAAAGTCTGGGGTTAATACATAACCATTATGATTTTAACATTTGTAATAATGGTTAATAAAATGAGATACTCAGTTCAAGTTGAATCATTTAGATAGCTATTTGTATATTCCTGAATGCATATTTTAGATTCCCAGGGGCAAGATTTGTTTTAGAAGCCATACAACTAGTTGCTGATTTAACTCCAAACAGCTATCCAACTTCCCTGTGCAAGTCGTTTTGTTTCTTCCATCATTGTAAATAATAGATAATATCATCTTAATATTTTATATGGATGCTGAAAAAAATCCAATTAAACAAGATTATGGTTATAACAGGTATAGTAAGCTACAAAATGAATAGCTACTATATAACTGCAACATTAAGTTTTTTCTTTATTTGACTGACTTTATTTCTTTCTTTTTGGTGCATTGTAATGCATCGCTGTGAGATTCAACATTAATTTTTAGGAATGAAACCTATTTAAAATTCAAGAATGATTCCAAGTAATGAAGGAAAACATTACAGTAATAAAATGCCAATAAGCTATTATATTTCTAAGACTCAAAGGCAGTAGCCTGAAGTACAGCTAAAATATTTTAAATCACTAAAATAACTCACAATCTCTTTTTTTAGTCTAGTTGACAAGGAAGTGAAAGTAGATTTAGTCTCCAAGATATAAAGCCAAAATAACCAAGAATTCTCAGAAGCATTGCTAATTGTAAAATACTAGATTCATTTATAGAATCAAGAGCTTCTTGTTCTCCAAATTCTGTATATTCTCCCAGTTCACTTTGTAAAGTTTTGGGCATTTCCTAAGCAATTCAACAAAAGTAATTTGATAAAGATTTATGAGGAAACATTATAAATAAAAAGTGTTTGTAAGCCAGGCATGGTGACACATGCCTGTAATCCCAGTACTTGGGAGGCTGAGACAGGAGGATTACAAGATTGAGGACAGCCTCAGCAAATTAGTAAGACTCTTAGCAACCTAGCCAGACCCTGTTTTAAAATAAAAAATAAAAAAGGACTGGGGGGTGTAGCTGGAAGGTTCAATACCACATTAAAAAAACAAAAAGTGAGCCAGGTGTGGTGGTGCACGCTTATAATCCCAGCACTTGGGAGGCTGAGACAGGAGGATTGCAGGTTTGTGGCCAGCCTCAGCTACTTAGTGAGGCCTTCCGCAACTTAGTGAAACCGTTTCAAGATAAAGAATAAAAAATAGGGCTGGGGGTGTACTTCGAAGGTAGAATGCCCCTTGGTTCAATCCCCGGTACCACACAGACACACACACAAAAAAAATGCTTATAAGGACAGTTAATGTTTACACACATTGTGAACTGTTTTTAACTTTTAATATAGCCCTTTATATATACATATATACTGAATGTGGAAAAATCTCCACGCTATACTATTTCCTGAAAAAAGTTCCATGATAAAAGACTGCACTACATAATCCAAGCCCTTTAACACCCCTGATCTGGGCCCAGGAAATGCCAGTGGCCCCAGTTAACATGAGGGTATAAACAGAGCCACGTCATTCACACCGCCAGCACACAGTGTCAGCATGAGGAAGGACTCGCTGTGTGACAGCTCATGTAAAAACTCATGGGCGCTATGCACTACACAGTTCCCAGGCTCGGGATGGGCACTCAAGCAGCAGCCACAGTACCGCACGTAGGGACAGCAGCCAGGGGACTCGGAAACAGGGCGGATGGGATGCTGGCTTGTGTTGAATACCCTTTGTCATGTGCATGATCTAATATAAATAAAGAAATCAAAACTGAAGAAAAACAAGCATTTTTTAAAAACCTCCCAAGTATAGATCAGCTATGGGAAACATCTGTGTTCCTTGTTGAAGCTACTGGGACATTTTCACCTATGTTTAAAAATATCATGAAGACTGTAGGCCATGGCTCATTAAAATAAACTAAAGAGATGATGTAGATATATAATTTCTTAACACAAACTAACAAGCATTTATTGAGAATTAGTAACGGGAAAGACAAAGGCCTGGTTGCCGGGAGCAGCAGAGGCCTGAGAGCTGCCTGGTCTCTGTCCCTGAGGGGCCTCATGGTCCGTCAGGAAACCCCGATATCTACAGACCAAATACTACGAGCAGCCTCCTAGCAGCACAGGCAAATGCTATTTGACATCACCGCATTTTGAGGTGGATTTTTACTCAGCAAACAATAAGCAAAACATACAAAATGAAAAAGTGGATTTAGCAAAGACACTGGGTTTAAGATTGGTGCACAAAAATCCACTGTATTTCTATACATGAGCAACAAACAATAGGCAGATAAGATTTAGAAGATGACAGCCCTTATAAGAGTATCAAAAGACATCAAGTATCCAGGAATAAACTGAATGAAAGGCATGCAAACCCTCTTCACTCAAAAACACACAGTAGGCCGGGCGTGGTGGCGCATGCTTGTAATCCCAGTACTTTGGGAGGCGGAGACCGGAGGATCCGGGTTCGCAGCCAGCCTCAGCTCTCTCTCTGTCTCTCTCTGTCTCTCTCTCTCCCTCTCTGTCTCTCTCTCTCTCCCTGTCTCTCTCTCTCTCTCTACCTAGTGAGGCCCTCCGCAACTTCGTGAGACCCGGTTTCAAAATAAAGTATAAAAAAATAGGGCCGGGGGTGTAGTGCGGAGGTAGAACGCCCCTGGGTTCAATCCCCAGTACCGAAAAAAAAAAAAAAAAAAAAAAAAAACACAGTAGTGTCTACAGGGATGACATAAACCAAGACCTCGTCCAGGCCATCCATTAGAAATTCTATCTAGTTGTCAGTTCTCCCCAGAATAACCAATACAACCCAAATCCACATCCCACCGGGTGGTCCATGTGTGTTGGAGGTTAGAGGGGAGGCAGGGGAAAGGTTTTTTATTTAATTTATTATCTTTGGTGCTGGGGATTGAGCCCAAGAGTGTTCTATCTCTGAGCTATACCCCCAGCCCTTTCTAATTTTTTTTGTTTTGAAACACGGTCTCGCTAAATTGCTAAGGCTGGCCTCAGACCCGCCATCCTCGTGTCTCAGCCTCCCAAGTACTGGGATTATAGGCGTGTGCCACCACACTTGGCTGATAAAGTCTAAACTTTACATAGTAATTCAAAGACTCTAAAAAGAACCAAAATTATCCAGAAAAAAAAATAATAAATTTGGAGCATTTACAGTATCAGATTTCTAGACTTCTTATAAAACCAAAATAATTAAGATGACTAAAACTCACTTAATTTTTAACAAATTGTCACCACACAAATGATGCTGGAGAAATTTGATATAAAAAAAAACATTTACTCTAACCTACCTCACATCAAACAAAAAAATCCATTCAAGAAGAGTAACAGGCCCACATATCAAACCTAAAATAACAAAGCTCTTAACCTGGGTATACAGAGCGAACTTAAGCTAGACTCCAATAAAATTAAGAATTCTGTTCCCTTGAAAATCATTAATAAAAGCTAGGCATGGTATCCCATGCCTATAATCCCAGTACTTTGGAGGCTGAGACAGGAGGATTGTAGGTTTGAGGACAGTCTCAGCAAGTAGTGAGACTCTCATCAACCTAGCGAGACCCTATTTCCAAATAAAATACAAAATATGTCTGGGGGTGTAGCTTGGAGGTAGGGATGCCCCTGGATTCAACCTCCAGTGCAAAAAGAAAAAAGAAAAGAAAATCATTAATAAGCCAGGTGTGATGGCACACGCCTATAATCCCAGTACGTGGGAGGCTCTGACACAGGAGGATTGCGGATTCGAGGCCAGCCTCAGCAACTTATCAAGACCTTCTTTCAAAATATAAAATAAAAAGGACTGGGGGTGTAGTTCAGAGTAGGATGCCCTGGGTTCGATCACCAGTACAGAAGGAAGAAAGGTAGGAAGGTAGGAAGGAAGGAAGGAAGAAAGGAAGGAAGGAAGGAGGGAGGGAGGGAGGGAGGGCAGACGGGAGGGAGGGAGGGAGGGAGGGAGGGAGGGAGGGAAGGAAATAGGTAAGCCACAGAAAGGAAAAAGAATGAGAAAAAAAAGTATAACTAACAAAGGACTCGTAAGCAAAATAGATAAATTCACCAGTCACTAATTTTTTCTAAAAAATCTAATCTGAAGAAGAGGGGCAGGATGAAAGACTGGAGAAGTGCCATCCGAATGGCCACTCCCTCATGAAAAGCCGCGCCACGTCAATACGCACCAGGGAAATGCAAACCAGATGCTCGCCCACGTCCACAAACAGCTCCGTGTTTAAAAGTTGAGAGCACTGGGTGACGCGAAGGAGAGAAGCCAGGGACTTGTACGTTGCCCCTGGAGTACGAGCTAGTACAACCACATAGTCCTGCTATAATCTTACAAAACTAAACATAATCTTGCTATGAACCCAGCAATCTCTCTCTCCTTGGTGTATTAAAAAATGTGTATGTCCATTAAAAGACATAGCAGTTCAATCCAATATTTTTAAAAAATGGAAAGAAGCCAAAGATCTGTCCAGAGGAAAATGAATAAGCTAAGGGTTACTCAAATAGAGGAATAACACAGTACAATTTGTAAAAGCAAATGGTAACACGGAGCCTCATGGAATAATTTCAATGATAGAATGTCGTATGAAGAAAAGTCAGACACAAACACGTACATATATTTTTATTTTATACTTTAATTGGTACAACGTAATGATATATCATATGTGATTCAAAGTAATAAAACATACATGCACATATAACTTGGGTATTTCCCTCCATATACCGCCCCCTTCCCCATACATGTTAGTGAGATTGGTGGTGAAACCTTGTATGTATGTAACTTTATTTGCATCAAACCTTATTTAACAAGGATATATTGTATGATTCCATTATATGAAGTATATTTGTTTTTGTGGTACTGGGGCTGGATGCCAGGGCCTTGTGTAACTAAGCACGGGCTCTACCACTCAGCTACATCCCCACATTCCCAGCCCTGGATGAAGCTTAATAGACAAGGTGAGTCTATAGGCCTGGGGATGTAGCTCAGGGTAGGGAGCTCGCATAGCATGCACAAAGCCCTGGCTTCCATCCACAGCACAGAAGAAAAGAATCCACCTAATCTGTGCTGTTAGATGTTGGAACAACACCCAGTTAACTTGGACCAGCCAAGGACCGGGATAGGCTAGAAGTGGCGTGAAGTCATCTTCTTTTTTTCTTTTTTTAACCCAGGGGCATTCTACCTCTGAGCTACACCCCAACCCATTTTATTTTTTTCTTTATAACAGTGCCTCACTAAGTTGTGGAGGGCCTCACTAAGTTGCTGAGCCTGGCCTCAAAACTGCAATCCTTCTGCCTCAGCCTCCCAAGTACTGGGATTACAAGCATGCACCACCACGCCCGGCTTTGAAGGAATCTTTTAAATAGAAATGTTTCGCATCTACATGGTTGTTATATATTTATACTGTGTATAAAAATTTTACTGAATTGTACACTTAAGATTTGTGGACTTCACTGTATGTATCTGAAATCTCAATTTAGAAAATCTAAAAACAAAAAACTAACAAACAAAAACGAAACTGGCTAACCTTAGAAAAAGACACCTTATGTTCAGTGTTTCAAAACTGCCAACCAATGATAAACATTTTCACATTTTTTCTGTCTTAGATAGGTTGAGGAACTATAAGATTTTCTACCCATAAATAAATCTATGAAAAGTGATGATTAAACTTTTTTAAAAAGTGACAGAATACAAGAATTTATCATGTCCCCATCAGAAGGGTCACCATCAGCAAAGAGCCTTTCATTTCATTTTCTGGTTATTTGTCTATACCAAATTAAAATAAAAATATACTTAAATTCAATAGATTCTAACTTGATATTCATCTTTTATCAATTTTAAGTGTTACTTGTCAATTCATAGTCATAATGTAGATGATTAGCAAGAAAGCATTTTTCACCAGAGTTATCTGCTGTCTTATTTCAGAAAAATCTGTTTGGCTTTGCTGAAATCCACACCCCCACAAGCACTTTAACAATTGTGATTAAATCTTTATTCATTTTTATTTATTGGTGGTACTGGGGATTGAACCCAGGGGCACTCTACCTCTGAGCTACACCCCTGGCCCTATTTTATTTTTATTTTGAAACAGGGTCTTGCTAAGTTATCTTTTGCTGGCCTCCAACCTGCGATCCTCCTGTCTCAGCCTCCCATGCACCCACACCTGGCCTGGATTAAATCGTAATATGAGTACAAGATGTGATTTACTCATCTCTATACCACCAGCTCCCAGCAGAACGCCTGTCACACAAGGCACACAGACATTTGGTGAGCTGAAATGACACAGGAGTCCAGGTCACGGGACTCCTTTTCTTTTAAAAATGCCCCCACATGGCCCAGTCTTGGGAGGGGACTGAATGATTCTGTAGGTGGCGTATCTGTAGGTTGGCCAGAAGCCTGGGGACTGCCTCTTTTTGGAGGCAGGTTTTTGTATCATTCCCATCCCTCCCGACACCCTGGCACTTTGACAAGAAGTACACCAGGTTCCAAAAGCAGGTGATCAGGTATTTGGGACTTAATCAAGCATGCCAAAAAAACTCACAACCAGTCCAAATCAAAGAAAGAATGTGTTTCCAATAAAATTAAATGATACTGTTTAAAAAATCATAATAATTAGAAAGCATCTTAAAATGTACCAACCTGGATTTCTATATGACGAGGGTTATCAATGAATTTTTCTATTAGCAGTCTATCATCGCCAAAACTAGAAGCAGCTTCTTGAGATGAAAATCTAAAACCATCCCTGAAAAGAATAAAGGAAGGGCAGTCAGACTAACAAAATCAATACAGCCCAGAGCTGTAGAACAGCTCTGAACAAAGCAGGAAAAATTCCACTCAATGCACATATGACTGAGTCAGCTTTGGATGAATTGCAGCTCCTCCACTTGCTCTGTCACTCTGAGTAATTAAACTTCCTTGATCATAGGTTTTCTATCAGCACCGGAATACAGTACTCTGTGTGTGTGTGTGTGTGTGTGTGTGTGTGTGTGTGTGTATTGAACTCAGGGGTATTCTACCTCTAAGCTACATCCCAGCCCTATTTTAGTTTTTATTTGGAAACAGGGTCTTACTAAGTTGTTGAGGCTGTTCTCAAACCCGCGATCCTCCCGTCTCAGCCTCCCAAGTACAGGGATTGCAGGCGTGTGCCACCACGCCCAGCTTACCAGTACTTATTTTACCAACTGTTAAATATGAGATTTACTCAACCGTACAGAACATTTAAATTAATTCCACTGCTTCAAGCTTAATATATCTTATTTCCATTAACAATATATATATATATATATGTATAAATGCATATCCATTCTCAGAAGTTACAAGATACAAACAAAAATGTAAAGGTCTTAGGCAATGGCACAAGCGGTACAGATCTACAGCAAGTGACTCATTGGGAGCGAACATACAATATGAGCATTCTCAAGAGCTTTCCTGATATTTTAAATACGTGCCTCAAAAGGCAATTGTCTCCTGCATATCCACACAGGCCGGTACAATTTTATATTTAAAATTATTTTAAAATTAATAATTAAAAGAGAAAAAAATGAAAGTAAAATATGGATTTGATTACTGCTTTCTACATTTTGTTCCTAAACTAAAATAATTTAAATTGTTATTATTAAAATATGCTTACTAAAGCTCATATCAAATGGGCTTATTTGGTCAGTCCATTAGAAACTCAAATTTACCTAAAACTCACTGGGAATTTTATTGTCTACTCATTGATATATTCAGGATATAAAATTTAATCCCTTTTACTTCTAATAAAGTTTGTCTGCAGATTAAATATTTGTGTTTAATATAAAACGTGAAAGCCAAGTTCTTCTAATCTTTCAATTTGCAAAAAGTCCATCTGGCAGTATTAAAAATAACTACCTGGTGTGTTTGCTTTTGTGCTTGGAACATATAACATTGCAGGTAAACACTGACTAGAAGACAAATTTCAAAACGTTGCAAGACTATTTCTGCTCTCAGAGAAAAGGTATTAGGTTTTCTTAGTCTTCCATTACATCTTTGATTTAGGGAAATGGACTTTGGATCTCAGGGGACCGCACACTTCAAAGAAACTAGAAGCACAACGAATCATTGTTTTCCATACTATATAACCAACTTTCTATTGGATAGGATATTATAATTCACAAAGAGAAAACATCGTGCTTTACAGTTTGTTGCTGCTATAATGATTGAGAACTTTCATTTTGCTTTTAAACCAACAACACCAAAAGTAAAAAAATCAAAGTCACCAAAATAAAGTAAGTGTCAAGTGTGAAAGCATCATGGACATATTTCAGAACTGAAGAAAAATTGTATTAAGAACATCCTTTGGGGCTGGGAGTGTAGCCCAGCAGGAAAGTACATACTTAGCATGTGCAAACCCCTGGGTTGGATCCCCAATACACACACACACACACACACACACAGAACATCTTTTGTTGCATTCAACTATGCATTCATTCAATAAAAATTACTGATCACCAATCTACATACCTGCTACATAGTTTAGGTACTGGGACTACAAAAATAAAACAGCCATTGCCGTCACAGGGCCTGAAGTCCAGTGGGGCCATTCAAACATGCTGACACCATCAGTTCCATTCATGTCACACATTTCATTTAAATTTGGAGGGAAAAGAACGCTAGAGATTACTATGAAAATGTCTACGTCCATGTTCAACAACCTTCCTGTCTCTCCTCTCAATTTAGTTTATAACATCAATTTATAACATCAAACATTCTTTTTAAGAACTTTCCAATGTTCTAAAGAATCTAAGACAAGTCAGAGATGTTACTTCCCTGAAGAAGCTCAGGAAACATGTTAGAAGAGGCAGACAAGTTTCAGGATAAAATATGAAGCAATTACTGGCTACTAAATTTTACACTGCATCCAAAGAATACTAAAAATATTTGTGGATTATGCTCAACGAAATTTCTTCCTCAAGAAGAGACAGAGGAAAGGAGAGAGATGAGTTGCGGCATGGTGTTTATAATTAGTGATTAGAGAAGACAAATGCGCGGTACTTACTGCACTGCTCTCTCAGTTCTTCTGGAGTTTAATTTTTCCAAATGAACTGAGGATGTACAGCAACTTTTTAAAACAAAGAGCAGGTATCGTTAAATCCAATAGTGCCACACTTTTATTAGTCTAAACAAACTTTCAAAGATGGTTTAACAACTTGAAGAAAGTTACATAATATTTTAGGTAGAAATAATTTTTATTAACTATATCAACATATTTTGAATCAATGTGTCATTTCCTTGCCAAGAAAGTGTGAAATTACCAAAGGGTGTCATATGAAAGGATATAGTGACTTTCCAAAATTCTAAACTCTAAAATTCATAGATGGCCAACTACATAGCAAGTCTTACTGCCGAGAAACTGGGAAGAGGACCCCCCAAAAACACACCACTAATGAAGCCTGGAGAGATGTCCGACAAGAAGTCTGAGATCCTAAGAAGAGTAATGAAACATCAGTGCTAGGCTTTTGTGAAATTGCTACATAAGTATCATGCGAAAGAGAAAAACAATGAGAAAAAAAGGTCTTAAAATGCACATTTCTTTCAAAACAAGTTGTTTTCAATGTCTTTATTATAGCATTCTTTCCTGTGAAGAGGCGGTTAGTAGCAGATTGTCTTTCCAAAAATGACCACACCAGTGTCTCCCATTCCATGTGTTCTTCTAAAAAGAGTCCTGCCACTTCAGCGTGAAGAAGAGGAGCCACGTGCTCCTCCCCTAATCTGGGCAGAAGCTTGTGCTCCCTGGTAATCAACAGAAAATGGTGGAGGGAAGTGTGTGTGTGTGTGTGTGTGTGTGTGTGTGTTCTGGGGATTGAACCCGGGGACATTGTACCTCTGAGCTACACCCCCCAGTCTTTTTTTTTTTTTTTTTGAAAACATAGTCTTACTAAGTTGCTAAGACTGGCTGTGAGCCTGCGATCCTCCTGTCTCAGTCTCCCAGGTCCTGGTATTACAAGTGTGCCCCACCACGCCAGGCAACCTGTGTGACTTCTGAGACTGTGTCATAAAAAGTAATACAGCCGGGCATGGTGGCACACACCTATAATCCCAGTACTTGGGAGGCTGAGACAGGAGGATCACAGGTTCGAGGCCAGCCTCAGTAACTTAGGGAGACCCTATTTCAAAATAAAAAATAGGACTGGGGGTATGACTCAAGAGGTAGAAGGCCCCTGGGATCAATCCCCAATGCCACACACACACACAAAAAAAAGTAATAGAGCTTCCACTTGGATTTGAAGCAACTGATCTTGGAGCCCTGGATCACCCTGTAAACCACCACACTACAAAGAAATGCAAGCCATCCATTGAGAGGTCCTTTGGCTCATGGGGATTACATTTAAAACTGAGAACAAGAGACAGTCTCAAACCTGAACTTCAATCCATAAAAGTCAAATAGGATGGATGATGAGGTCAAAATGGGCCTAAGAAGGCCGCCTCCCCTCCTGCCTGCTTCTCCATCAGTCCCACTCCAGACATTTCACAGTTAACCACTGCGCTCTCAGAAGGTCCCAAGTCAGGCTCAGAGAGTTCCAGGGAGAAGCTAAGAACCGACCAATTAAGCACTCTGCAGTTTTGAAGACAAAAGCCCTCGTTTTGACTGTTTTAACCTCTAAGCATTTCCCAAGAAATTTTCAAGGAGAGTTGTCCCGTGGGAATTTAATTCACATACATTCAACACTAAGACCAAATAAAAACTGAGAACATGAAATAAAATAAGTGGGTGCCTCGACATTATCCTTGAGCGCTCTCACTCCACATCCAAGCGCCTAGCACTTCTTGCCTCTTCTTTCAGAATGAAGCTTTCTTAAAGCCACCTCCTCACACTGCTGAACGCCCCCATCGCCATCTTTCTTGCCTAGATTACTGCGATGGCCTCCTAACTGGTCTCCCCAATTCCAGAGATCCTGATTCTGCACCCCTTCTATTACCAAGATGGCAACCAGAGGGACCCTTGTTAAGCCTAAATCACAAAATCTTGGTGACTGGCTAATCTGATATACACAGAGAAGTTTGTTATGCTCTTCTCTCTACTTTTTATATGCTCCAAATTTTTTATAATTAAAAACTGTAAATAATGTCAGGGATTTGTTGAAGTTCCATGATTTACTTCTCTACTCAAAACCCTCTAATAGCTCCCTGTCTTCCTAAGAGCCTACAGGACACACTTCCCACCCCAAACCCCTCTGACCCACCTCTTTCTCCTCTTCCCTCCCTAGACCACTAGGCTAGCCTGTTGCTCCTGGATCACTCCAGACCTGCAGGAGGCCCTCTGCGCTTGCAGTTCCCTCGCCTGGATCCATTCCCCCTGCGCTCTGACCTCCTCCCTCCAGTGTTGCCTTTGTAGCAAGAACCACACGAGCGATCCTGCTTTGAAAGGGAATTCCCTCCAACACACATCATGTCTCTCCCCTTTTATTTTTCTTATACTACTTCTCACCTTCCACAACAGTACATCATTTTCTTTGATTTTCTTCATTATTTGGCTCCTACAGCCCCAACAGGATTCCCCAACCTTGTCTATGCCATGGATCCCTTTTGCAAAATACTGCAGCATAAGAAATTCTTGGCAAAATAAGGCTTAAAGCATTATAAAATGCATGGGGTTGCCAGGCATGGTGGTGCATGCCTATAGTCCCAGCTGCTCAGAAGGATTGCTTAACCCCAGGAATTCGCTATGACGTCATCAATGCACTGGATTTTTTTTAAAAAGCTTTTGCCTTAAAGATTTGATTTCTGAAACTAGCGAAAAGAAAGTGTTCTAAATTTACAACGGAGTGTACCATATATAAAGAACATCCAACAATTTCAAACTCAGAAGGAAAAAGGATATATTTCATATATTTCACACTATAAAATTATCGAAGTAGTTCACTGCTTTTATGGACTAGCAAAGAAAGCAAGTCAGACTGAGGTAACGCATAGGCGCTCAGGGAGATTATGAGTGTTCTCAAATACATGCGGTTCACACTTGTACACAACGTTCCAAATTACACAGACAAATATTAGTATATTAATGATTTCTGCCTGGAAAACAGAATAACTGTAATTTTTAAATGCACTGTGAAAACAACAACAAAAAAAGAAAATCCTTTGTCAATGTTTAAGACACCCTTAGAAAAAGCTTTCTATAATTGGCTAATTAACATGAAAATATAAATAAGGAAGGTTTCTGCATTGTTTCAACTTTGCTCTCATTCGGGAAAGTAAAGAAGTCCATGGCTGTTGTAATTACTCCATTATGCTTTTGCTATCTGTTTACCTGTCAGTTTAATAAAACTCTGGTAGCTGCAATTTTCATCACAAGTCTCTTTTGGACAGCCGCTCACCTGGTCTCTTCATCATCCCAGGCGATGCGCATGCCTTTCCCTCCGCCGCCTGCAGAGGCCTTGATCATCACGGGGTAGCCTGACAGCGGGGAGGAATTAGACAGAAGTTCAGACTTTGATCATCTGGATGTATGAACATGACAACTGACCACATGTTCAGCAACGCCGAAGACAGTAACTAATTTATTTAAAAGTTCCTTTCTTCAGAGTCAAGAAAATAATACCAGTGGAATGATCTTGAATGTATTTTTAAAATGAGAGTGTGACCATTTTAAAAGAAAAAAGACTGCTAGCGTCAACAAACATAATATTTTTCCAGGAATGAAATAAGAGCTAAGAAAACATAAATCAATTATTTGACAGTAAATTCCAAAATCAGAATATTAACTAGACAAAGATATAAGAAGCTACTTACATAGCACCAGAACACACACACACACACACACACACACACACACACACACGATATCCCAAAATGATGTGCATCCTTAACAAATTAATTTCCCTCTCTTTAAAAGTAGTGATTTCCAGGTACATTAGTTATTTTCATCTGAAAAGTCACAGGAAATGCCTACAGTTTTGATCGGCAAAAAGTGACAAGATGATATTGGGGGGGGAATCAAACGTGGCTATTATATTCAAGGTTCACAGAAAACAATGGAGAAGCTATTAGGAATCAGGAAAATACAAAGTAAACTCTAAAACAAAGGACATTTCCAATTAACATTTATAAGAGAAAAGGAAATCATAAAACTATTATTAGTATTTGAGTATTTAGATTATTATAAAAATTTTTGACAGCCAGAGTCATCTATAACAACACATCAAGAAAAGTTGTAGTCTTTTGGGGGGGGTGGTAGTAGGGATTGAATCCAGGAGCATTCTACCTCCAAGCTACACCCCCAGGTCTTTTTATTTTTGTGTGTTTTTGAAACAGGGTCTCGCTAGGTTTAAAGGTTTTCTGGAAGCATGGTGGAAAGTCCCATATGTTTGAGACCATTTGTTCAGATCTTCACTGAAGCAGCAGCAGCCAGGAGCCCTCGGAGGACCCCCTCCGACTGTGATTCTGTGATAGCGGTGAACCCCAGCTACCGGATCCTTAGAGGAAAAAGGAAGAGGGGCCGGATGTCACGGGCCTTTGGCCCCACAACACAAAACGCGCCTTCATTTCAGCTTGGTTAAAACGACACTTGCTTCCTAATATTTCATAATTCAATTAAAATGTTTCATTGTTATGTTTATGTGGGACAGCATTTTTAAAACAATACTGAGAGCAGAGAGAAGATAAAGACCATGTTGTTCTATATTGGGGGTCTTATCACCTAGGAAGGCAGATGCAAAGAACCAAATAATTCTATCATTACGGATTCAAAAGAGCTAAGGAAGCTGGGCATGGTGGCGCACGCTTGTAATCCCAGTACTTGGGAGGCTGAGACAGGAGGATCTGGGTTCGTGGCCAGCCTCAGCTACTTAGTGAGGTCCTCCACAACTTAGTGAGACCCTGTTTCAAAATAAAAAATAGGGCTGGGAGTGTAGCTCGGAGGTAGAATACCCCTTGGTTCAATCCCCAGTACCTCAAAAAAAAGTAAAGTTTTCTATTCAACTGCTTATGACAAATAAGCAACTAAGTTTCAGGCAGTACATATTTTTATGTTGTCACCATGTTGCCGTGAAAAATCAAGCCATCCACAAGCAAAGAGAGAGAACACAGATGATGTTAAATAAGCTCCCACAGCCCAGTCCTTCCCTCCGCTCTTCTTCCTGTGTCTCTACCACTCCACATGCGGTAAGACGCAAAGAGCAAGGAACTGGAGAAGGAAGGGAAGAAGACTCGGGGAGAGTTGGCATTTCTGGAAAAATGAGCAATGATCGACAGGTTGGTGGTCACTGCTGCCCCTCTCCTGCATGGCACAGGCAGGAAGTCACTCACAGTTTCTTACCCACTGAGCACTCTCTTTAGTGTTTGGCTTTTGTCTACAACGTATCTGTTTAATTTTACATTCTTCAATGGCCATATGATTGAAACAGAACACCCTTCCTTATCATAACAAGATACAAGTTCTATGAGGCTTTAAGAGAAGGAAATCTTCCCAGCATGGTGGCACATGCTTGTAATCCCAGTACTTGGGAAGCTGAGACAGGAGGATCACAGGTTCGAAGACAGCATCAGTCTCAGCAACATAGTGAGACCCTCAGGAACCTAGCAAGACCATGTTTCAAAACAAAACATATAAAGGTCTGGGAATGTAGCTCAGAGGTAGAATGCCGCTGAGTTCAATCCCCAGTACCACACACACAAAAAAAAAGCAGATCTCCTGGGATGAAGAGATGGCTTAAAAAAATGAAATAAAAACAAAACTCAAGTCCTAGTGCTGCTCATTCTTCCTCACCTTTGTGGTCCTCTTGCTGGATACCTCCTGCTATTGCCTACCCCCACCCGGCCGGACCCAGTGGCAGGCAGGACCACCTAGGAACACCCTGAATCCAGCACGGAGGGACTCTCCACTCCCTATTTCTCTCTACACAACTAAAGAGAAATGAATTCTTCCAAAAAGGAATCTACCAAGTGCTATGAAAAAAATATTAAAGAAATATAGAAACTTACATTACCAAAGTACTAAAAGCTTTCTATTCAGACTTTTCCAGACTGGACTTTGAAGGGCAGGTTCAACTGCAGGACAAGACGTGTCCTCTGATTCCCCTGCCTCCCGCAGTCAGCGTGGTGCTGTCTGTCCTGCAGTCCTCTTTCTAACTCTACCACCAAAATTTTCATTCAATATATACTATGTGCCAAACACCGATCTGGCTCTGGGGAATACAAAGATGAAAAATTTAGAAAGTTCCCAGCTCTCATGGAGCCTACTAACTAATAGAAAATGCCATAAAAATAAGCATGTACCTAAATATACATGTACTATACATCTATACACACATACATATAAGTATATAAACACATATATATACGTACATTTACATACATATAGACATGTGTGTGTATATGTGTGTGTGTATATATATGTGTGTGTGTGTATGTATATATATGAGTGATAAGTGCTGTGTTAAAAACAACACGGAGAGCGGTGGCTCTGAGTGACTGGGGTGACTTTTCCTTGGAAAGACTTCTCAGAGGACACTGACATTTGAACTGGTGGGACGGAGCTGGCCCTCTGAAAAACCAGCGGCCAAGGAGCATCCCTAAGAGGAGGGTAAGTTGGAAGTACTGCAGGGGAGAAGGGGTGAGTGACCGAGAGTCGGGAGTCTCAAGTGTCTAGCAGCTATGCAAGGAATGAGCTGTGCAAACAGGGCGCCTGATTAGGAGCCTTCTGCAGTGGTCCAGGTGACAGACAGCTGTGACTTGGATTTTGCTGGTCCCAACAGAGACAGAAAGACAAAGACTTGAAGTTTGTTCTAGAAATTGAGTCAGCAACAGTTTGGATATGGAAGATATGGGAATGAAGGGAGATTCTAGAGGCTTAGGAGCTTTCCTGTTTAGTTATGGATTCCAAACCAGAAAGAACCACCTGTTTTGACTGACTGATAGCACCATGTTTACCCACATAAGACACGATGGGTAACCGCACTCTAAGCAAACCCTACCCCACACATGGTGCATAGCCCAGTCACCTAAAAGCAGCAGATAAAATGGCATCTTAATGATACAATACTCTTAATTAATGGAGTAAAGAATTTATATACTTTTTTAACCTATGGTTTCTTAAAGTAAAATGTCATGGGATACAATAACTCATGGAAAAGGAAAAGAAAAAAGAAGGGAAAGGGGACGTATTTGGCAGGAAATGCCGTACTGCTAATTTAGTGCTGCTAATCAGAAACCTCTCCTACATCAAAGAGAGGTGTGACTTTGGGAGGTGGAGAGGGTGTCTTCTTTTAAACACTGTTGGGAAGTGCATCATTAATTACAAGGTCTTCATTTCCTAAAAGAAAGGCTCAAAGTAAAAGTAAATAAATAAAAGATACTGGGGAGTTGGGCAGTCCTCTAGTTGGATAGGTGGAGAGGACAGGCCGTGATCATGGGTAACTGTGGGCCTAGAGGAGAAAATAAAAGGCTCAAGAAAAAAAGAACCAAGCCAGACAGGAGGAAACCCCAGGGAAGTCATGGATCACGTACTTGTCGTCTTCCTTTATACTCACTCAGTATAAAATGGTTCTCTTCAATTTGGGAAGGGTGTTTGCTTCCATTTTAAGGGAATGTCCCTCATGACCTTGACAGTTTTGAAGAATCCAGGCTGGATGTATTTGATTATTTACTCATTTAATTCAAATTAACAAAAAAATTTAAACACTGTACAGCCAATGTCATATCCCCATTTTTGTATCACAGAAGGGGATAAAAACTATTTGTCTCATTGCTGATAAAGTTAGGTTTGGCTGCTTAAGATGGTGTATATTAAATCTCCTCACAGAAAACATGCCATTTTCTCCTTGCAATCAGCAAGTCATCCGCAGACTGGCACCAGGAAGTCATGAATATCCTATATGGAAACACTACTGCACCCACTGGAATAATGAGCGTTAATGATTCTAGCATTAATCAATTTCTACATTGTTCACTGCAAAATAGTTTTTAAAAAAAATAATGAAGACAAAGATCTTTGTCGTCTTCATTGTTGTTTCTCCAGTAGCTGAAACAGTGCCTACAACGCGCAAGCAGCTGATCATTGAAATCAGTCTGCTGTTTACTTTTGCTGCGGGAATATAACTCGCCTTGTGAACATACTGTAGCATCACCCATTCTACTGCGAATGGGCATTCAGATGTTAGCCAGTTCTGTTGATACTTACAATGCTCCCATGCATATTTTTATACTTTCTGCCTAAAACTCTGCTAAAGTTCTTGAAGTAAATGTTTAGGAGTATAACTATTGGATGGTATGAGTCTTATCACTCCATTATTTAAAAAAATCAAATCTATTCACTTTGCTTTATAACCACTATTACAATTACACAAACTATGTCATCTCTTGATGAGACCCCTATACCGGCTGTGTGGGTATGTGGGGAGGGTAATGGGAATTGAACCCAGGGATGTTCTACCTTCACACTACACTCCCAGCCCTTTTTATTTTTTATTTTGAAACAGGGTCTTGCTAAGTTATTAAGGGTCTCACTAAATTGCTGACGCTGGCCTCAAACCTGCAATCCTCCTGTCTCAGCCTCTCATGTACTGGGATTACAGGCGTGCACCACCACACCCAACTATAATTTCCTCTTAACAGAACTCTCTATCACTGAATTGCTCCCATCCAAGCCACACAGTGGTTGGTGAAATTTTGTTAATATAAGTTCATTTCTCTCTCCTACCTAGAATTCTAATGAGTTTACATAATACTAAAAAAAAACATGATGCATAACTAAATATAAACTATAAGCCCACAGACAGGTATATATGGAAAGAAGAAAGAGGTGGCTTAAAATATACTTGTTTAATCAGAATACCAGAAAGGACTATGCTAGATTTGCCCTCAGAAAACTTTTAACACTAAGCCTGAAAGGTATTAGCCTGAACACAAATTAAATTACCTGTCAAATAAAATAAACTTCAATACCTTTTAAATAAGTTTTAAAAATCCAAACATAAAATATAATATTCATAACATTTACAGTCCAATCAAAAGTTAAGAGATTATGTGAAAAAGAGGCAAAATGTGGTCCATATGAGAAGGCAAATGGATGACAGAAGCAGGCTGAGAAATGAAGAGCCTTAAAACATCTGTCACAAATCTACAGGTTGAGTGTCCCTTATCCAAAATGATTGCAACCAGAAGTATTTCAGATTTCAGAATTTGGAGGATTTGGGAATATTTCCATAGACTTTACCAACTAAGTATCTCTAATCAAAAAATCTGAAAACTAGGCTGGGCGTGGTGGCGCACGCTTGTAATCCCAGTACTTGGGAGGCGGAGACCGGAGGACCCGGGTTCACGGCCAGCCTCAGCTACTTAGTGAGGCCCTCCGCAACTTCGTGAGACCCGGTTTCAAAATAAAGGATAAAAAATAGGGCCAGGGGTGTAGCTCAGAGGTAAAACGCCCCTGGGTTCAATCCCCGGTACCGAAAAAAAAAAATCTGAAAACTGAAATTCTATATAATCCAAAACTGTTTGAGCATGGACAACTCCAAAAGTTTCTGAATGCTCCAGCACTCAAAAATGTGTGGATTTCAGATTTTTTGATTAGGAATATCAATCTGTATTATAAATTACAGCTACCACAAACATGGAAAAGAGTTTAAAGGTAAAGAAATGAACATGATGAGGTGAGACATAGAAAACATTAAAAATTTTAAAGTGGAAAAATCCAACAATGTATAAAAATAATTATAGAACATGACCAACTGGGATTTATTCTAGGTATGTAAATCTGGTTCAAACATTGAAAATTCAATTAATGTAATCTATCACATCAACAAGCTACAGAAGAAAAATCATATGATCATATAAATCAATGCAGAAAAAGTGTTGGACAAAATTCAATGCTCATTAAGTTCAGCAAACTAGGAATAAAGGGAAACTTCCTGCACTTGAAGAAAACCATCCACATGAATCCACAGTGAACATCATCCTTGATGGTGCGAAACCAGATGCTTCCCCCTAAAATTAAGAAACAAGGTGAGATGTTCCCTCTTACCACTCCTGTTCTACAACCTACTGCAGTATGTCAAGAAAAGAAAATAAAGAGTACACAGATTGAGAAGGGAGAAATAAAACTTGCTCTTTAGCAGAGAACATGATTGTCTATGAAGATAATCTTTTAATAAATCAACAACAAAATTCCCTGAAATAAAAAGCAATTATAGCAAGGTTACAAGATATAAGGTAAACATACAAAAGTTGGTTGCATTCCTATATACCAGAAATGAACAATGGGAATTTAAATTTCAAAACACAATACCATTTATATTAGCCCTCAAAAACTGAATTAGGCATAAATCTAATAAAACGTGTATAGTATCCCTATGAAGTAAACTGCAAAACTCTGATTAATCAAAGACTTAAATGGAGAGACATTCTGCATTCACAAAGATTCAGTATTGTTAAGATATCAATTCTCCCCAATTTAATTTATAGATTCAACACAAATAAAATCCCAGCAAGTTATTTTGTGGATATTAAAAAAAAACTGATTCTAAAGTTTATATGAAAAGGCAAAAGACCCAAAACAGCTAACACAATATTAAAGGATAAAAACAAATTTAAAAAGCTCTCACAATCCAACTTCAAGGCTTATTAGAGAGCCACAGTAATCAAGACAGCATGACATTAGTGAATGACTAGACAAATTAATTAATGCAAAGAATAGAGAGCCCAGAAATAAATAGATCCTCATAAATGTAGTCAACCAAACCCTTACAAAAAAGCAAAGGCAATCAAATGGAGAGCCTTTCCACAAATGGTGCTTAGCAACTGGATATGCATATGCAATAAATAAATAAATAAATGAGCTCTTAGAGCTTTCACAAAAAGTAACTTAAAATAAATCTAAATAAATGCAAAACTATAAATCTCTAGCTGAATAGAAAATCCAAGTGATCTTGGTTTGACAAGCTTTTAGATATAACACCAAAAGCACAACCATGAAAGAAAAACCACTGATAAGTTAACCTTTACTGAAATTAAAAACGTCTACTGCCCAAAAGACATTCTTAAGAAAATGAAGACACGGGTTAGAGATAAGATGAAAACATTTACGAATCGTGTAATGAAAAAGAACTTACATCCAGAATACACAGAGCTCTTGCAACTCAACAGTAAGAAACAAACCACCCGATTTAAAAAATGGGCAAAAGATGAGAACAGATGCCACAATAAAGAAGACACATAAGTGACAAATAAGAATATAAAGCGGTGTACACGCATACGTCATTGAAGAATTACAAATTAAAACAACGGAGATATTACTACACGCCTATCCCAATGGCTAAAATCCAAAACACTGACAAGACCAAATGCAGCGAAGGCAGGACACCTGAAGGAATGTCTCCCGGCTGGAATTCCTACAGTGAACACAGAAAGAAGAGAAAAAGAGGACAGCATTTCCATCACAGTGGAGGCAGGTGGGAGAGGAAAATGCAGTAAGAACAAGAAAGATTTGTTTTAAATCATCAAAAAGAGTCAAGATCAGAAAGTGGAATCCAAACAATAGAACAAACAAAAATAAAAAGCGGATAATATAAATCAAATTAGAGTAGGCTGGGAATGTTGCTCAGTGGTAGAGTGCTTGCCTAGCATGCTTAAGGCCCTGGGTTCAATCCCCAGTACTGCAGAGAGAGAGGGAGGGAAGAGAGAGAGGAGAGGGGAGGGAAGGGAAGGGATATGTATGTATAAATATATATGTATATATATATATGTGTATATATAGATATATAGATATAGATATAGATATAGATATAGATATAGATATAATGAGAGAAGATTTGAATATCCTAATAGGCTGGGTTGACTTATTAGAGCATCTATAAAATATTGCTAACAATAATTTAAAAATACGTACACATGAAATTTGTATTTAGAATGAGTGACCAAAAGCAATTTTCATCAAATCTGAAAAATTCTAAATGAAAAACATCATATTCATGGGCCATAAAGCAATTAAGTTAGAAATCAATAATGTAGGGAGGGACACTAAGAGCTGTGTGCATGTATGTTAACACCAAACTGATACTCATTGTGATATGAGACTACAATGCACCAATAAAAACATATTAAAAAAATAAAATAAGCCGGGTGTGGTGGCGCACGCTTGTAATCCCAGTACTTTGGGAGGCGGAGACCGGAGGATCCGGGTTCGCAGCCAGCCTCAGCTCGCTCTCTCTCTCTCTCTTTCTCTTTCTCTCTTTCTCTCTCTCCCTGTCTCTCTCTTTCTACTTAGTGAGGCCCTCCACAACTTCGTGAGACCCAGTTTCAAAATAAAATATAAAAAATAGGGCCGGGGGTATAGCGCGGAGGTAGAATGCCCCTGCATTCAATCCCTGGTACCGCAAAAAAATAAATAAATTAATTAAATTAAATTAAATTAAATAAAGGATACTGCTGATAACCTAGAAAAAAAATCAATAATGCAACAAAAAGTTGAAATTTTTTTCAGTTATTTTAAATTGCTTTGATAAATAACATGAGTCAAAAATCGTAACACAAATCTAAAAACACTTAGAAATGAATAATCAGAAAAACATAGGTTCCTTACCCCAGATCCCTAGTGCAGGACTTTTCCCAACTGCTGGAAGTATTGGCAAGTGACAGGTGACTTGTCCTCAGCTTTCTGCCTAGGATCTTGGCTCATCCTAGGGACAGCCCATACCCCAGTGATGAGCTGACACTTGCCCTGGCTTGAGACAATTATAAAAGACTAACCCATATCTCGAGCTCTCTGTGTGGTCAGCTGAGGCCTTCACTGGCAAGTAACCTGGACTCAATTCAACTTCCCCCTGAGCCAGTTCCCTCCACTCCTCCAGAGCTGTGAGGGGTCTTTTCCCAGTGACCTTCCAGGGACCACCTCCAGGGGTGCTACCTGCACTCCAGGTATGCATTTGGAAGGCTGCTACAAGTGACAACAATAACTTAAAGAGCCTAGTAGTGGAAGGGAGAGATGTGGATGAATCCAAGCAATATTTAGGAGATGATGATGATGATCTACAAATTACAAAACCACATAATGAGATACAATAGTGATCATCAAATCATGGAGAAAGCCTCGCTGCTAATGAACAAATTTGAAAGCCCTCTTGAGTTCCTGCCTGTGATCCGTGATGCTGCAGATGGTAAATTCTCTATCAGTCTAGGTGCGTGAGTAAGTACGGTGGCGTAGAACCCAACTCCTTCCCACCCTGCGGCCTAGCCAATTGGAAGTGAGCATGTGAGAGGGGCACATGGGGAGGGGCAATAAAAATGTGGTACATTAGCTCTGATGAACTACTGACAATTGCACAGATTCAAACAAAAGTTAGCACATTGCCAAAATTTGTCCAAAATATCGAACTCAAAATCTACAGGGAAATTTGGCTGCTATGCGACATGTGGCTACACTGAAAAGTGCCTACTATAGATACGAACCAGGGAACAGTCTAAATTCAAACAAATGGAATTCATTTTGCGTTTACTTGATCATAATTTTCTATTGCTTTCATTGTTGTCTTTTAATTACAAAGTAGTTATACTTAGTTTCTTCATTATCAACTTAGGTTAGGGTGCACCATTTGGCTTGGTGCACCTCAGACTGGGGTGCTACGCACTTGCATCAATACTGTTTGGGGTCAATAATAGCCAATCAAAAGTAAACATATATATGCTGCAATTCAACTATGAATTTTCTACATTTCTACTGCTACTATCCCCAAGAAAGGTAATTCTGAGTTGAGGAGTGAAGGTAGCATAGAATATTTTGTCTTTCCTAGGTTGGTCATATGCATTCATAAATAACTGTGTGTTTGTAGTTTTATTTATTAGATACGTATTTTATTAATTACATATTTATGAGTATGTCCTATTAATATATTACACGTTATTTACATTATATTGAGTGTAACATTTAATATAATGTTATGTTTCAGTTTATAGTTTATTTTTAACACTAACAATAATTGTGTTAGTCAGCTTTCGGTCACTGTGACAAAATACCTGAGAAAAACAACTCAAAGGAAGAAAGTTTGGAAGGCTTCAGCCGATGGTCGGTTGGCTCTATCGTTTCTGGGCTCGTGGTGAGGCAGAACATCATGGCTGGGAGTGTGAAGCAGAGCAAAGCTGCTCACCTCATGGTGGCCAGGAAGCAAAGAAACAGGGAAAGAGGGGCCAGGGAGACAGAGCCTTCAATGGCATCCCCCAAGAACCCACTTCCTCCAATGAGGCCCCACCCGAGGTTTCCACCACCTCCCAACAGTCCATCAGATTATAAATCCACCAGTGGACTGATCCAGTGGGGAGGCCGGGGCCCTCATAACCAATCAGTGCCCAAGGGCCCATCTCTGAGTACTGTGCCTGGGGGGAAAGGGGAGCCAGATGCAAACTGTAACAAATGAGTATTAAAAATGATACATATTGAATATATTTCATTAAATGAGAGTGAATCAGGAAGACGGAGACAGGAAAATTGCAAGTTTGAGGCGAGTCTCAGCAATTTAGTAAGACCATGAGCAACTTAGCAAGTTTCAAAATAAAAAGGGCTGGGAATGTGGCTCAGAGGCAAAATGGCCCTGTGTTCAATCACCAGGACCAAAAAGAAAACAAAAAAATAAAATAAAATAAAATAAAATAAAGAATCAACATTGTACACATTAAGATATAATCAAGATGTGTTATAAGCTACAATAACACTAATACATAACACTATTGATTTGGCAATAGAAAGGTAACTATGCTTTATGGAAAAACTGATTTTGTTGGCCTATTTCCCTCTGTCTGGGCAAATAAAGAGCAACAGATCCCCTCTCTGCTCTAGGGATCAGGAATCGGTGCACTTCAGTGTATGGATTAGAGCAGGAGGTTTCACAGACAGGAAGTTTCCAAACAAAAACCAATGTTTTCTCACATTACAATGTGTTTCCACATTATGACTGAATGTTATGCACAGTCTTTCACAACAAAGTAGTTGAAAAAAGAAAAGGTATGCAAGAATGAACAGCTAATAAAACAAAAGAAAGAAGATGGAGGACTAACCAAAAAGAGGCAGAATGAATCTAACTGTAAAACACGGGAAGAATGCTTGTGACATTATGCTCAAGTCTAAACGTATTTATTGGAAAATAAAATATAAGCACCCAAATGATGGTGAGAAAGAAAAGGTCACAGAAAACACATTCCTTTCTCCCAGGGAACATCATTCTGACCTCAAACAACCACATTACTTCAATATAAACATCTCTTTTTTCTTTAAATGCTGGGGATTGAACCCAGGGCCTCCTGCATGCTAAATATATACTCTACCATCAAGCTAGCTTCCCCTCCAGTTCCAAACATCTCATTCTTTTTTTCTTTCTTTTGGTACTGGGGATTGATCCCAGGGGCATTCTACCTCTGAGCTATACCCCCAGCCCTATTTTTGTTCTTTATTTTGAAACAGGGTCTCACTATGTTGTAGAAAGCCTCACTAAGTAGGTGAGGCTGGCCAAGAACCTGTAATCTTCCTGTCTCAGCCTCCCAAGTACTGGGATTACAACCATGTGCCACCACACCCAGCTTCCAAACATCTCATTCTATAATGGATTTTCACAAAGAAAATTTAACACTACTTTCTTCAACATAACTTTTCCTGAGCTTTTTTTTTTTTTTTTTTTTTTTTTTTGCGGTACTGGGGATGGAACCCAGGGGCATTCTACCTCCAAGCTACACACCCGGCCCTAATTTTTATTCTTTATTTTGAAACACTAAAATAAACTAAATTTATTTTAACTAAGTTGCGGAGGGCATCACTAAGTAGCTGAGGCTGGCCGCGAACCTGGATCCTCTGGTCTCAGCCTCCCAAGTACTGGGATTACAAGCGTGCACCACCATGCCCGGATTCCTTAGGCATTTTTAAATATATCTCACCAGATATTAAATATGTCTTCTACTGAAGAACAACGTAGCAAATATTAACAGAATATAGATTGTGAAGAAGCATATATGGTAAGATTTTTCAAAGGTTTCTTCAATATAAGTTTAACCAGCATCATGAACAACACATGAAAAAGTTCTAAGCAGCATGAAGTGGACAAAAGATTTCAGGATCAGCCAACTCTTTTTATCCCTCTAAAATATGAACAATTTGTTGTTTTATATAAACAACTCAAATAAATTCTTCTTAAATGTCATATCATACCAAAAGAAAGACAGAAAGAACAGGCAAAAGAAAATAGCTAGGAAAGGGAAGAACAATGATAGTCACACTAATTGAGAACAGAGGCAGAGGCAGCCAGAAGACGAGACAGAATGGACAACGCGAGAACATGACTTTCAAAGGGAGTAAAATGTCACAGGTTGCTGTAGAGGCAAGAAGGTCGGTAAAATGTCCTCACACGTTTGCATCTTAGATTACTAAGAACTTCCTTTAGTCCAGCCTAATGAACACAAGGTCCAGCCTGCAAGAATCAATGACCAGCAGTCATTAACAAGAACATACTGAATTTACCAGAATAATCCTAGATCATTCATTTTGTTTCAATTATCTAGTTGCTGAGAGTTTATTACATTTTGCTTATTATTTCTCTTTTTCCCAGGTATCTCTATTAAAAATTTAGAAAATATGGGGGAAAATGAGAAAATAATGATCAAAACGATGGTGTATAAATATTGTGAAAGAATTTTAAAATGTGTGATTACTTCATTTCTACACCTACACAGACATTTCTATTTGGATTCATTCACTGACTAATCACCTGCTGAATATATACTCTGTGACAAGCATTGTCTTAAGCACCAGAAATAAAGAAAACTAACCAATGGTCAATGTTACCACAAATAGTAATCAAATGAACATAAAACAATCCTTTTAAAGATATATTTATTGCAGAAAATCCCACACTATTTAAGAGAACAGCAATCCATCAAGATAAACCAAATAAAAAGGGAGGGGTTATTTCCATATCAAGCTAAGTCTTAGGACCATTGTAGGGCAAAGGCTACACTTCATGAGCTATTGTTCCAATTTAATTTCTTTTTCTTTTGGCAATTCTTTATAACTCGATCAACACTCTCGTTCTTTCTTTTAATAGTTACTTGAGGAAAATGTGTATTCTGCTGTTATTGGGTAGAATGGTCCATAAATATCAACAAAGTCTAGTTGGTTTATAGTGTTGTTCAAGTCATCTAGTTCCTTATTGATTTTTGATCTAGAATCTAATCTCTAGACTAGATGGTCTATTTATTACTTACTTTTAGAGTGGTATTGAAGTCTCCAACTATTATTATAGTATTGTCTATGTCACCCTTCAATTCTGTCAATGTTTGCTTTTGTCACTTGGGGATCCATATACGTTCTTAATTGCCAATCAATAGAAATGTCCTTCTTTGTGTCTTACAACAGTTTCAGACTTAAATCTATTTTGTCTGATATTACTATAGTTACCCCAGCTCTCTTTTGGTTACTATTTGCATGAGCTATCTTTATCCATCTTTTCACTTTCAACATATTTGTTTCTCTGAAGCTGAAGTGAGTTTCCTATAGACAGCATGTAGGGGGATCATATTTTTTTTATCCATTCTGCCAATCTCTGCCACAATGAGACATCACTTCATGAACACTACAATGGCAATATTTTAAAAAAAAATGAAAATAACAAGTGCTGGCAAGAAAATTTAAAATGTACATTCCTGGTAGACTCTAAATAGGTATAGCCACCATGGAAAAGAGTTTGGTAGTTCCTCAAAAAGTTACCAGATAACCAAGCAATTCTACTTCTAGGTATATAACTCAAAATAATTGAAAACTGGTACTCAAATAAATACATGCACACACATGCTCACAGCCACATTATTTACAATAGTTAGAAAGCGGGAGCAACCAATATGTCCATCAACAGATGAACGGATGAGCAAAATGTGGTACATACATAAGGAGTATTTGACCATAAGCAGAATAAAATTTTGATACAAGGTAGAGCATGGATGAACCTTAAAAACATGTCCAACTGAAAGAAATCAGGCACAAAGGTTCATATATTGTATGATTCCATTTATATGAAATATCTAGAATAGGTAAATCGAGAGCTAGAATGTAAATTAGGAACTAGGTGGTGCAGAATAAAGAGTAAATACCAATGGATACAAAGTTTCTTTGGGGAATAATGAAGATATTCTGAAATCTGACAGTGGTAAAGGTTACACGGTCTTGTGAATATACTAAAAATCCCTGAACTGTACTCTGAAAGGTTGGATTATATGGTATTTAAATTTACCTCAATTTTTAAAAATCGAATCTTTAGTATAAGAATCCAGAACAGGTTGCCTCTAGGAGTAGGAGGTGAGACCTGCCTTGGAAGGAGCATGAGAGCTCTCTGGGTGACAGTAATGTTGTCTCCTGGTGGGGTTTAGAGTGACACAGACATATGCATGTATCAACACCAGCAGACATAAGCAAGATTTGTTTGCATTGCTATATGCAAATTTTGCATCAAAACAAAAACTTATGCAAATACTGAATCTGGTTACTGACATGTATGTTGAAGGTTTTTTGTTGTTTTTGTGGGGCTGGAGATGGAACCCAAGGCCTTATGCATGTCCAGCCCTATGTATTTAGTGGGACATGTACCCATGTGTGCAATTTACAATGCAACGATAGCAGGACAGGTTAACAAACGTATAGGTAAGTGATCAATAAAATCTGGCAAAAAGCTAATAGTGGTGTTAATGATATAAACTATGTGATCTTTGTGTTGTGTACACAGGTACATGTTATAAAGTTCTTTCACAATGCTGTATGATGAAAATTTCTCAAGATAAAATATTGGTGGAAAAGTCAAGGAGCAAGGAAATTATTGGCAAGTTGTGAGTACCACTCAGAAACAGAATATGGTTCTAAGACAATGACTGGGTGGACACGTTAGGGCATCTTCTCTAGAAGACAGGAGATTTAAGCCAAGGTATGAAGACCATATGGAGCCATCTATGAATATCAGCAGGAGTCTTCCAGGTCCTCTTTGCTCCCCACCAACAAAAAGACCTTATCCTGAGGCCCTGGAAGTGGGTGTGTCCAGGTCAGCCCGTGGGACGGCAGGCAAGGGGGGAGCAGCGTAAGATGAAAATGGAGACCAAGATGCCTGCACATGTGGGGTTTGTAGTCAGAGCACAGAATTGCGATTTTTATCCAAGTACAATGAAAAGCCAGTAGAGGGTTTAAAGCAGGGATGGGGTGGGATGTGATGAGGTGTGTCCCTCGTTCATTAAAGTTTTAAAATACTGCACTGTCTGCTGTGTGAAGAGCTGCTTTGAAGTGTTTAAAAAAGAGGTAAAGAAACTATTGTCATCGTCCTCCCAAAAGTCTATGGTCATCTGGAGGGAAGATGGGGGTTATGAAAACAGTAACTAGTGAATACAGGGTATATGTTGAATGAAGAACTGATGGTACTGACAGATAGACTTAAAATATGCTAATGAGCCAAAGAGAGATCCTGGGTTTTGGCCTGGGCGAGTGCGGTGACATTTACTGAGATGTGGAAACTGGGAGAGAAGTAGGCTTGTAGAACTTCAGCTTCAGGAACAAACAAAACAAATTTTTTTTAATTTAAATTGAGCATGATTTGTGATGGTGAGAAACATAGGCAAAGAAACAGAATCAGAATAACCTGGAAGTTGTTATAAGACAGGTTTCGAGCCGGGCGTGGTGGCACACGCTTGTAATCCCAGTACTTGGGAGGCTGAGACCCAAGGATCCGGGTTCGCAGCCAGCCTCAGCTGTTTAGTGAGGCCCTCCGCAACTTAGTGAGACCCTGTTTCAAAATAAAGAATAAAAAAATTGGGCTGGGGGTGTAGTTTGGAGGTAGAATGCCCCTGGGTTCAATCCCCAGTACCACAAAAAAAAAAAAAAAAGACAGGTTTCGATTTACAGTTGCTTTTCCTTTCCAACCTCCATCTTGACGTGATTGTAAGGACGGCTGGTGCGGTACAAAGCTCAAACTGCAATGGACAGGAGCTCACTGATTACTGCTGTCTGGCACCGAGGTTGAAGATCAACTGGGGATCAATAGCCCTGTATCTCCAGACTCAGAGGTCAAAGGAAAGATCAGGAGCGCAAATGCGGGAGACAAGGTAGTCCACAAAACAAATACACAGAAGTGACGTGTTAAGTCTTGTGTGTCTCTCACCCGTCAAGGATCAGAGGCTGTCAGCTTCTTTAATTCCACATATAACATGCTTAAGTGCCTTACAGTATCTTACACAAAGCGCTGACCCAAATTTTAGCTCTCCTCCTGAAATCTCATTAATTTAGTCAAAGTATAATGAAAAATCCATAGTCTTTAGACCCCAGAAATCTAAATTTATGCCAGTAGCTGGGTGAACCTGAGCAACTTACTTGCCATTTCTAATCCCTGGCATCCTATAAATGTCAATGAAAATAATTAAATCCAAGAATCAACACTAGAAATAACATTTTGGGTTTTTTTTTTTTTTTTGCAGTACTGGGGATTGAACCCAGGGGCATTCTACCTCTGAGCTACATACACCCCCGGCCCTATTTTTTATTCTTTATTTTGAAACAGTCTCACTAAGTTGCGGATGGCCTAAGTAGCTGAGGCTGGCCGCGAACCCGGATCCTCCAGTCTCAGTCTCCCAAGTACTGGAATTACAAGCATGCACCACCACGCCCGGCTTAGAAATAACATTTTCAAAGTACCTACCACGTGGAAAAAATGCTCCATAGACAGGAGTACTATGACGCAACAGGCGCCTCCAATATCAGTGCTCCATTGAGCTCCCGACTTTGACAGCAGAGAGTCCTGTGTCCAGAAGAAAAGTCCAGAGAGGAGGGACCACATCACACAGGACCAACTTCCTTTCACCACCCAACACAGAAGGAAAAAAATATATCTATCTATGAGTAGGTATAATACATGGAAAATTTTAAACTTACAGGTGGATAGGCTCAAAGATTTCGTTGTAATTCAGCTGTTCAGGACTAGGAACGTATTTTCCCATGGAATCAATGTTCAGTTCACCTCTCAGATGAACTCACAATGGCCCATCAAAACAATGATGCAGTTAAAATGTGATATGTCTCCATAAAAGCAGTAGAAAAAATGGATAAATCACCAAACACCACCGAAAACCAAGAGACTTTAATATGTAATTGGATTTATTTAGAAGCTAGCACTTGGAGGAGGGGGTTTTATGGGAGCTTTCCATGGTGATTCAGGGAAATTCCAAACACTTTAGAAAAGCTGATGACCCTAGTTCTTTATTACGTTTTATTTCACCTTAAATTTTATGGCTTCCCTTTCTTTCAGTATAAGCGAAACACAAGCACATTTATTTTTAGCCATGATTGTGATCATTTATTTCACAAATGAGAGGGAATAATAAAGGATGAATTAAAAGAAAGATAAGAAGGCAGAAGACATCATAAAGGATACGCCTAAGCACAAAGGAAAGAGATTTAGATTGAATTTAGGTGACTCAGTCAGAAAGAAAATTGAAAAGGAAGTAAAGCCCAGCGTTCACATGGTCAAGGAAGACAGCAAAGTGTTGGGAACAGTCAGAGACAGGCCCATCATGATCGACTATCGTAAAAGTCACAGGTTATTTTAAAAAAAAAAAAAGTGGAAGAAAAAACTATTTAAAAAAAACAAGCAGCGATCCGCGGTCCAGCATTTATACAGAGGAAATGCTCATGAGCTGATGATTCATAATTCACACTGTGGTTCTGCAATGCAAGTCTAGATTTCTCTTCTAATTCCTTTTTATTTCCCTAAATTCTCCCAAACATTGTGTTTTTATGCAGACACCCTTATGATAATAGTATTATTATGGTCTATTAGGTAGATGAGAGTAATGAGCAAGCTAGATCTAAAATGAGGACTTTTTAAATTTAAAAGTATATGGTAAGCTATTTTAGGAAAGTCCCCTCAGAAGCCAGCAGGTATGTTACATGCCTTGTAGGTGACAAGGACTGCCACCGGCTTCACAACACAAAGAATGAAACTGAGTTCATGCCGCAACCTAGTAAGTCTTATCATGAAGCCAAGTACTGAAATGCTTCCTGAAAATGTTGACAAATCCATGAACTGATTCATGAAGACATGCTATAGACAGGTAAATTAAGATTTGCTATGGCCTACTCTTAAATCCAGAGCTTTTTCCTCCAAAAAAACAAATAAACAATAAAACACACTTAATAACGAGCAAAACCAAAGAAGGCAGTCTGGCCCAACCAGAAACAGGGATGCAGTGAGCAGACAGCTTTTCACATTACTAAAGAACTGCTGTGTTAGCCTGTCCCATTTGCACAGAGTATACTTATTAACCAAGGGATCGCTTCCAGACCAATCTACATATCACAACTACATTTCACAATTATATACCACATATCACAATCATTATAAACTTGGCCAAATCAAAAGCTCTCCCACCGCAGACAATATTTATGAATAACAATCCTAATGAGAAAACAGGACTGTAGAAATGTTAGTATGGGACATTACAATTTTCGGACCGAGGCATTGTAGGAGCGCTCCAAGATGCTAGGAAGCCCGGCTGAGTAATGCCTACTTCCTCTCACTTGTGTACAAATTTCTGTCAGATGTATACAAATATTGACTTGGTTAATAAGCTGTAAAGTTTTACTAGCTTTGTTAATCCATGATAGCAGAATACCCTTACACATTTTCTCAATTAGTAGATCCTCTCTTTCATGAGTGGCAGGAATATTTTTGAGATTAAAAAGCACGATAGCCATTCAAATGTCCTCCAGTTTGCCTTTTGCTCCAATTTAGAATGTTCAGTTCTAATTTCCCACATTGTACTTTATCTTTCCCAACAAGGCTATTAAGTTGATAGTTAACATCTTTAGGAAAAGGCGAAAAACATGAAGAATATTGTCAAACATGATATCTTCATTTTAATCATAAATGTCCTTAACTTTAAAAACCACATTCAACTGCTTACAAACAAATTTACGTTATGTCCAATCTTAAGGATTCTTAAGACAATTCCTTCTTTTAATTAGCTAGTGATTTCATCTTACAAAAGGGCTCCAGGTAAGGTCAAATTACTCCTTAAAGTCCAGTTTAATAACAGAATATGGTAATTCCACTGATAAATTCTTCCAGAGGGCAAGTAATCAGAAACCTAAAACTATTAAAATATTATTTGCTCTATGGGAATTACTTATTACATGTTTGCTCAACCGTATCTGCTGAAAGACATAGACGCCCTACCCAAGTTAATTTAAGAACTTACCAATTTCCCTTGCAATTCTGACAGCTTCATCTGCATCCTGTAAAACAGGAAATGAGACCCAACATTAATCCCGCGAGACATTGCTCCATGTCTTTAGGGCACTCATATATTGCACTACTGTCTCCTCCGATTCATTTAATGTTCAATTTTACAACCTTCTAACCCTTTTCATTCAGAGAAATGTAAAATTAATACCATAAGTGGAATGTAAATTCTACCTCATCATTATTATATTAAGAAACTCAAAGCGGTTTGAAATGAGCTGGCAGGAAGCAGTACCAGAATTGCCAATGATTTGGTGCAGTCGCCGGGATTTAATGGCAGAATTTAGATGTTTACAATCAATACTGAATCATAAATCTGATCCTTAAAGCTTGTCGACAGTCAGCTTGTTTCTGTCTCTCTGATATTTATTAATCATGTTTTCCTAGGTTCTGTCAGCAGGGGGAGTTGATCCTCTATTGTTTGGGAGGAGCCTGATCGATTTTCCAGAAAGAACAAGGTAAATTTCCAGTACCTATAGGAATTACCAATTGTTCAAAGAAATCCCTTTGGTGCACTCCTTTCCCTCTTCTGTTTGGATTTTTATTTCATCTTTTTTTTTTCAAGTACGTAGTTTTATCTTTACAGTATTAGCTTGCTACATAAATTAAAACCTTAAATTCAATGAACCAACTGGTAGGGAGAAAAAAAAGAAAAAGACCTTCAAAAAGTCAAGGAAAGAAAACCCCTTCCTCAAGAGTCCAAGTGAAGAGGCTCCGGGCACAGGGATTAGTTACTGCTAAACATCAACCGAGGCCGCTCGCACCTCTCAGTGTCTGAAGAGGAAACGCTTCCTTGAATCCAAGCCACTCATTGATCATCACCTCTCACCTAATATACCTGACGTGGAATATTCCTGACGCTTTTCCCTGGTAGCAATGACGAGAACGTCAACCGCCAACTCTCCTCCTCTATTTTATCATTTTTCATAATTCAGTGACACAAACTAAAAAAATCAATAGTGTTTGGAAAGTACGCCTGAAGTTTTAGAAAACAATTTCAAAATATTGAGGCAAAGCCTGGTATTTTTAAGCTTTTAAGCAAATATATTTAAAATGTAGAGTGACCAGTCAGAATCCTCCCCCACAGAGGAGTTGGGGATGTTTATAACTGGTTCGGTTATGTCTAATAAAAAAAAAAATCTTCCTTAAAAGTCTTCAGTACCTAATAACATCCCCTGAATAAGGAGGCTGGCAGGGGAAGTTGTCAGAAAAATTTAATTTCCTCTCATTACCCAGTCTGCTCCACAAATAGGTGCTTGTTAAGTTCAAAGCAGTCCTGAAAGCGGCATCAGTTTTTAAGTCGTTTTTTTTTTAACTCCAAGCAGTCACATCTGCTAATGAGATTTTCCAAATCACAATTGTTTTCAAGTTGGAGATAAATCCATAACCTCCCACCCTCCGCCCCAAAATCAAGGTTCAGGGCTCCGTACACCTTGCTGTATTCACTGGCCCTACATTCTCCAAATTTTAGCTGAAAAGGCTAAAAACGCATGAAAAGGGTCATTTGCGGATGCTAGTGGCTCCACACAGCGAGGGGAAGGGTCTTTGTTCACTCGGTGACATTATTGGAGAACACTTGCCTTTAATAGCCTCTCTGTCAGGAAGTGTTAAACCTGCCAAATGCACACAATTAGTGCCTCCAACAAAATACAGGAAGAGCTGGGCTGAGAAGGCTGGATTAGCATAAGCTACAAGGAAACTTTTAACATTTTTTTCAGATGCGCAATAGTACATTTGCTAAAGATAATCCGGGAGACATTCAACTGCTATCTAAAAGTTTGTTACCTCGAAAGAACTAGTGGGCACACTGTAAGGGGTAATCCATGCGTCATATTTTGTCACTTATTTATATATGCACGTGTGAGAGATATGTTGTGGGTAGAGAAAGAATTATATTTACACAGAGCAAACTTTCCAAAAATTAACTGCCACAAATCCAACATACTTCTGTAAGCTGCCACAAAAGCAAGCTTATCTTTTAACTAATCAGTATGCTAAAGTTTCCTTAGGATGAAAATTAAAATCCTAAGTGAAATTTCAAGTAAAATTAAACTGCCTTTTAAAAACTTAACTTTTGACTTGTCACCCATTCATCCCCCCCAAAAAAAATTTATTGAGGCCCTGTTATGTGCACAACATTAGAAAACTCTATTAGCAGTTGCAAAAATAAACTACTAAGTACACTCTGCTCCGATATGGTCTTTCAGCACATTTAACTTTATTACTGGGCTATATAAATTACTTTTAAAAAGATAAAAAGCCTCATACAGCTCCAAAGTCAATGGCGCTGACATATGACACTGTAAAACTTCCTTTCCTATCAGGTTATAGACAGAAAAAAAAACTTTAATAAAACTTCGAAACAACTATAAAAAGACCAACAACCATCCAGAAAAAATGTGCAAATGATTAAATAAGAAGTTTGGATAAAAAGAAATCCACGACTCAGGAGGCTGAGGAAGGAGGATCACAAGTTAGAGGCCAGCCTGGATGAATTAATGAGATTCTGTCTCAAAAAAAATTTAAGAAGGACCAAGGCTGTAAAACTTGCCTAACATTCTGGAGGCCCTGGGTTTGATCCTCAGCAGAACAACAACGAGAGACACAGAGAGAGAGAGAGAGAGAGAGAGATATCCAAAAGGATAATACATAAAATATGAGAGAGAGAGAGAGAGATCCAAAAGGATAATATATAAAATACATTCAACGTCAATCATGACTACAGAAATGAAGAATAAAACAAAATCCCCATTTTTCATCTAGATAGTTAAAGTTTGATGATGGCGAGGATGGTGACTTGAGGGTAAACAAGTCCCTTTCACACTACCAGTGTCACAGGAAATGGCGCAGTCTTTTTACATAGAAATCGTTAGTATCTCTCCATGTTTGAGAACATCTATCTTTTGATCCAGGAACTTTACTCTTAGAAAATCATCCTACAGATACCCTCAAACACATGCACATAGGAGAGACATAAAGAAATGTATTGTTTTCAATATGTTGGTGATGTTTTGATAAGAACATATTGAAAAACAATTTTTTGGGGGGGTGGTTACTGGGGATTGAACCCAGGGACAGTCTACCTCTAGGCTATACCCCCAGCTCATTCATTCATTCATTCATTCATTCATTCATTCATACTGGGGATTGAACCCAGAGGCATTCTACCTTTGAGCTACACCCCCCAGTCCTATTTTACTTATATTTTGAAACAGGATCTCTCGCTAGGTTGATGAGAGTCTCACTACTTGCTGAGGCTGTCCTCGAACCTGCGATCCTCCTGTCTCAGCCTCCTAAGAACTGGATTACACATGTGCACCACTGAGACTGGCCTTGAACCTTTGATCCTCCTGTCCTAGCCTCCAAAGAATTGGGATTACGGACAAATTTGGTATTACACGTGTGTGCCACCACACCTGGCTTTGAAAAACACTAAATAGACCTTCGATAAAGGAATTAGCACCACAGTGTATTCATTTAGATGGAATATTACATGGGCTTTAAAAAGAATGAGGATGGTGCACATGCTCTTATTCATCCATTTATAGACTAGTTCAATAAATATTACCCAGCAATAGTACATGAAATGCAGTTTCCACCTTCGTGGAACTTATTACAGCCTGCTAAGAGAAATAGAAAATTGAGTACACAAACAAATCAACTGAAATAAACTAAATGTTCATGGAAACAAAGAACGCTAAGGCAGAGAATAAGAGGGAGAACCTGTTTTAGACAAATTACTCAGAAAGGGCCCTTTTAGGCAGGCATGGCGGCGCACATCTATAATACCAGTACTTGGGAGGCTGAGACAGGAGGATTGCAGGTTCAAGGCCAGTCTCAGCAACTTAGCAAGACTCTGTGTCCTAATAAAAAATAAAAAGGGAGCCAGGCGTGGTGGCACACACTTGTAATCCCAGTACTTTGGCAGGCGGAGACCAGAGGATCCGGGTTCGCGGCCAGCCTCAGCTCTCGCTCACTCTCTCTCTCTCTCTCTCTCTACCTAGTGAGGCCCTCTGCAACTTCAGGAGACCCGGTTTCAAAATAAAATATAAAAAAATAGGGCGGAGGTGTAGCGCGGAGGTAGAACGCCCCTGGGTTCAATTCCCGGTACCACAAAAAAAAAAAAAAGA
>PVJS01007210.1:0-10216 GCA_004027185.1 Glis glis | reverse complement strand
CCCCAATAAATAGCTGCCCCCCAAAAAAAGAAAGGGCCCTTCCAAAGTCAACCTGAAACCTAAGGGTTAAAAGAGTTCACTGCCCTGGGAAGAAAAGAGAAAGGATTCTAGACAGAGAAACAACACATACAAAGCCCTAAATAGGAAGGAACCAAATATGCTCTAGAAACAAAAAGAAGGTCTGCGAGGCTAAAACGAAAGGTACCAAGGAAGTGCAGGAGATGACAAGATGAGTGGAGCGCAAGGCGTGGCCCTGTTCTGGCCAGGCCCACCGGCACCGGACAGAACTCCTGGCTCTGCGCGGCCATGAGGAATCAGCGCTCGGTGATAAGAGATAACCTTACACTCTAAGCACACGCAAGACACACAGAATAGACCCGGGGGAGGGGACAGTGGGGGTCCCTAGGTATGACCTTCTCCACACTGAGACGGAGGTAGTTTTGAATGCAGGAGGTAGTTTTTTGGCCAGCTACCAAAAAACTCCGCTTGTGTCGCTGTTCCAAAGTAGGTAGAGAGGGGAACTTTTACTTAACATTATATACCCAGAGGAACACGTAGAACATTTTACCACAAAGATCATAATTTCATACTTCACACTACTTTCATAGTTTATAAACTAAGTCAGCTAAACTTCAAGGCATTTTTCAAATGATCTAATAAATGACTGCAGGGCATTAAATTTTATCAAAACAACTAGTATTCCCCAAATCCATTTAAACTTTTCATGACTTCCCCAAGCCTTGGAGCCAAGTCCAAACTTCTTAACTTGGTCTCAATGCTCGACTCTTCCTGCACAGCCACCGATCTGGGCCCCTGTCCTTCCCGCCTGGCCCTCTACCCTCCACCCCACTGGTCTCTGCACGAGGAGTGCAGGCTCAGCTCAGCCAGACGCTGTTCTCCTAACCCCTGCTTACTAAGATGGGCCACGCTCTGAGTCCTGAGGACACAGGAGGGAACAGGAAAGGTACCATCCCAGCCGCCACGTCACCTGCAAGCCAGCAGCAAGGCCTGATCTCAAAACTGATTACACAGCAGCTAAGAAATGAACTCTGACGCACCTTCATAGAAATGGCAAAGAGGACTTGTGATAACAGGAATCTCTAATTCAAAACCAGCTCCCTGGAGACCTTCTCAGGCACGGTCACTGTGAAAAGGGTCCGAGCGGATAACAGCATGGGGAAAACCTGAGAGGCTGGGGCCTCCGCAAGCCACCTCAAAGAGGTCAAACTTCAGCCAGGCCTGGTGGCGCACCCCTGCAATCCCAGTACCCGGGAGGCTGAGACAGGAGGATCACAGGTTTGAGGACAGACTCAGCAACTTAGCGAGCCCCTGTTTCAAAATAAAAATTTAAAAGGACTGGGGGTAGTATCTCAGAGGTAGAATGCCCCTAGGTTCAATCCCCAGTACCAAAAGAGGAGAGAGAGAGACAAACAGACTGAACTGCAGCCTAAGAACAAAAAAAGGAAGGGCCTGCTCTGACCGCATTCTGAAGAATTGTGGCATACCCTCTACTTATTTATCATGTGTATTGCCGGCCTTCTCCATTTCCCGACCTAGTAGAGTGTAACTTCCTGGGGCAGAAATCCCTATTTTGTTGGTCCAGTGTTGCCTAGAAGAAGAGCCTGGCGTGTAGTAGTTGCTCAGTAAGCAGTTGTTGAATGACCACATGGAGGAATGCTTTGTGGGGCGGGAGGGATCTGAGGCACACTGGTGGGACGCAGCCATCCCAGTGAAAGAAAATGGCCATGTTCTCTTAGATTTGCTTGTCGCAAGCTTCCTTTTCACCTAAACGCTGCTTTCTCCAGGAAGCCTTTCCAGTCCTCCCCATGCAGGGCAGGCCCATTGCTCTGCCACCACGTGACACCTGTCCCTCAGCTCTGACAGCCCCGCCCCCTCCTCCACAAGGGCGATGATGAGCTGTCTTCTGTACACGGAGTCCCCAGAGCTTAGCAAACTGGTGTCGGCTCAGTGAATGAACACGATAAATGAATAAAATTCACTGTTTATCAGTGAATAAACAGCAGCCATAAAAATGAGTCTGTTGAGCCGGGCGTGGTGGGGCAGACCTGAAATCTCAGCTACTCGGGAGGCTGAGGTGGGAGGATCGTGAGTTCGAGGATAGCCTCGGCAACATAGTGAGACCCCATCTCAAAAAATAATAATACTGTTATTACAGAACTGCTTGTCTCCAGGGCATCAATTTTATAAGTGAACTTATATCCGAGGCGATGTGGTGTCCCATTCAAACTCACCTAAGTGGCCGCAGCAAAGAAGGATCGCACAGTGGCTCTGAGCAGGGACCGACCCCAGAGCCGCACAGCCCTCAGTACTGTTCAGCTTAAAACAAAGAAACATGGGGCAGAAGCCAGGCCCAACCTTTACCCTTGTCTCTGAATTCAGGGTCAAGCACATGTTTTCATTGCATCGTGCAACATCGAAAGTTTGAAATTTAGGTTTCAGAGAACGTTTTATTACAAAAACGAGAGTGCTACCCTATTTGAGATTTTTTTCGGGGGGTGCTGAGAATGGAACCCAGGGCCTTGTGCATGATAGGCCAGCGCTCGACCACTGAGCCACATCCCCAGCCCTCTCTGTAATTTTTAAGTAAAATATTTCATTAAGTAAAACAAAAATCAAACCTCACTGGCAATAAGTGTTCAAACTGAAAGGCCACAGGTTGCAGTTTAAAAAAAAAAGTAATAGCAAAGCCAGGCATGGTCGTGCACACCTGTGATCTCAATACTTGGGAGGCTGAGACAGGAGGATGGCAGGTTCTAGGACAGTCTCAGCAAGTAGTGAGACTCTCATTAACCTAGTGAGACCCTGTTTCCAAAGAAAAATAAAAAATAGGGCTGGGGTGTAGCTCAGAGGTAGAATGCCCCTGGGTTCAATCCCCAGTCTCACACACACACACACACACACACACACACACACACACACAGAGTAATAGTTTATTTCAATTTAGAGCTGCTAAACTTAGATAAAAAGTTCATTCTGCTCAACACTGGTAGCTTCAGAACATTCTTAAGTCAGCCCTCAAATCTAGTAAGTATATGACATATGATATATACAAATACTCAAGGGCTTATGATAGAAGACTGCTAAAAGTACTCACTATTCTATAATTTATTAAAAGAAAATTTCAAACAGGTGAGGCAATGATCCCCCCAAAATGGAAGAAAAGTCAAATGTAAAAATTTCAGCAGAATGAACAAATCTGATGCTTGCTCATTCCCTTATATAATTTTCAACTGAGTGGTCAGAATGTGTGCGTGCGTGTGTGTGTGTGTGTGTGTGTGTGTGTGTACTGGGGATTGAACCCATGGTCATTCTACCACTGAGCTATACCCCCAGTCCTTTTTATTTTTTATTTTGAAACAGGGTCTGAGGCTGGCCTCAAACCTGCAATCCTCCTGTCTTGGCCTCCCAAATACTGGGATTACAGATGTGTGCCACCATGCCCAACTTGGAATATTTTTATTTTCATATAAAAAGTAATAAACTGAGAAAACACAGAAAAGAACAGAAGTAAATGAAAACTGTCAGCAAAAGCACTGAAATAATAATATTCCAATGGTTTCTGATCAGGAGGTAAGAAAATGGAACAGTTGAGCCGGACGTGGTGGCGCACACTTATAATCCTAGTATTTGGAAGGCTGAGACCGGAGGATCTGGGTTCACGGCCAGCCTCAGCTACTTAGTGAGGCCCTCCGCAACTTAGTGAGACCCTGTTTCAAAATAAAGAATAAAAAATAGGTCTGGGGGTATAGCTCGGAGGTAGAATGCCCCTGGGTTCAATCCCCAGTACCACACAAAAATAAATAAATAAAAAGGAACAGTCCAAGGACACGTTTTGTTCTATTCTTCCAAGCAGTAAAACTCCCTGTAGTCCATTCTTTATGTCACCCTGGTAGGTCCTGAGAAAAGCCATGCTCAGGTTCTGAAGTCATTTAACTCTTGGGGGCACTGACGAGGAAAGCGTGACAGAAGAGTGCTAAGCTAGGTCATTCCAAAGCAGTGGTTCAAGAGGTGGAGAAGGAGGAAAAAAGTCAGGGAAAAGGGTTCGTTTCTTTTATTCTTCTATTACAGCAAGACTCATGTTAAGTGAGTTGTATCATCCAATCCAAGAATAATAGTAAAAAATACCGGGTTACTATGAATATGATGGGAGAGGTGGATGTTGCAAAACCCAACTAAACAGATCACAAAAAAATGTAAAAAGAGTTACCAAAACTCGCTTGGTTCTCTGCACGCCTGTCTGTTACCACTCTAGCGCACCCACCGCGGGCAGCTGCACTGAGCAGTGAGGAGGGGACGCCAGAGCCAATAGGCTCGGGCTGCGACTGTGACCAGGAGCCAACGTGCCTCTCAGGGCCTCGGCTTCTCGCTGTAAAATGAACATAGTAAGCCAGGCGTGATAGTGCATGCTTGTAATCCCAGTACTTGGGAGGCTGAGACAGGAGGATCGCAGGTTCGCGGCCAGCCTCAGCTACTTAGTGAGGCCATCTGCAACTTAGTGAGACCCTGTTTCAAAATAAAGAATAAAAACTAGGGCAGGGGGTGTAGCTCGGAGGTAGAATGCCCCTGGGTTCTATCCCTAGCACCATCACCAAAAAAAAATTAACATAGTAAGAATATCTATGCCGTGGGGTTAAGAATATGAAATTAGCTAAAGCTGAAACACACAAGAATGGGACCTGCCTATAGTAGGTGTTCAATGAAGGTTAGCAATCTATGATAAAACAGGCAGCTGGCACCCCAAAATCCAAGTCTGTCCCCTCCGTACCTGGCCTTAGCTGCTGCATCCTCTGGACCTATATCACACAGAGTGCTGGCACTACACTACTGCAAACACCGGGCGCTTCATCTCTCAACGCAGTGAGTGAGACGCGCGTGGGCTCGTTTCTGCGGGTGGACAAGGAGCGGGGCAGGGACAGGCAGGAAGAATCCCAACAAAGACAAGCGGGTCCAATCGCTCGGCCCAGATGCGAAACACCAATGAGTCACTTTTTACAGTGACATTAGTGTCAAATACAGACTCTTCCGTCCAGGATTGAGGCTACACTTCTTTCTGAGAATCCTGCTACTCATTCTTCTGGAGCTACTTAGGGGTTTGCCTTCCTCAGCTGGTTCTAGAACAAAGCAACTGTCTTTTGGGGGGAGGGGGGTTATTTCAAAGCACCATGAGTAAGAGCTACATCTGTATAAAAAAGTCATATTCTCAAATTATTCTGCATTTAAATACAAAGTGAAATTTTCAACGACCCTGGGCTCAGGAAGGGCTTCCGGTTGATTGGGTTTTCTAGTAACTCGAAGATGCTTTATGGTTTAATATGCAGATGTCTGATGGTCCATGAGGGCTAGTTCCAGGACTCCCTGAAGATACCCAAATCCATATGTACTCAAATCCTTTACAGAAAATTGTATAGTATTTGCATATCCCCCATATACACCTTCTCATATAATTAAATCATCTCTACATGACTTATAATGCCTCATACAATGTTGTAAACACTATGCAAATAGTTGTTATACTGTACTGTCTAGGGAGTGGCAAGAAAAAAGATCTGTACTTGTTCGGTATAGAGCATTATTTTTCTGGATATTTTCAATCCCAGGCTGGCTAAATCTGCAGATACTTAACCCATGGAAACTGTGGACCAAGTATGCTTTTGAGCCTTTTCAAAACTTAGTACACTTTTCTATCATTGTAAAAACAGCACAGTTAATATAACTGAATTTTTTTTTCAAAAATATTTTTAAGGCATCACCAGAAAAATCCATTATTCTTGGTGTAGCAGGGGGAAACAGCCTGATGTTTATTATTGTGCTTTCTAATTACGAGGGCAGGGCTTGCTGCCAAGTTTTTGTTTTTCATTTTTTAATGGTTTCTTTCATACTAGCTGTTTTTGGTTATTTGCTTCTTTCTGCTAAAACAAGGGCACGGTTTTAAAATCTGACAATTAGGTGGCAAAAACAACTACAAATTTAAATCTACATTGCATTCCTCCAAATGAAAGTATTCCGAGGCTCCTGACACCACAAGAACAGCCTGGGCAGTGGGCCTCCCAGCGCAGCACGCCCGCAGTTTCCTAGTGCAGCCAGGGCTTCTAAGCTTCCAGCTTTTGCAGGAAGGTGTTGTCACTGACAACAGAGCTGTTCACCATAGCTCGCTCATTTTAGCTAACTCACTGCTCGGACTTCCCATGTCAGTGAGTTGTAGCTTCCATTGGAAACTCAGCCATGACATCAGTGCCGCTCCTATCTGCACTCCATGCACCTGAGCTCAGCATATTAAAGTATATCAAGTCGTCTGAGACTTGTAGGTCTCCCTAAAGGAACTTCAAGCTCTTTGAAATCAGGGCCAGTGGCACTTGGTTAACCAAATGAGTTGGGATTCTAGTTCCTGTTTTCCAAAAATCTCTACACGCACTTTCTACTCTGCTCTCAAATTCCTGAGATCAAGTTAATAAGATGATGAATGGAACTAAACTTATTAAAGGCAAATATTGGATGTCATATGACTACTTGAGAATCACTTTTTTGGGGGGGTACTGGGGATTGAATCCAGGGGTATTCTACCTCAGAGCTACACCCCCAGCCCTATTTTTTTTATTCTTTATTTTGAAACAGGGTCTCACTAAGTTGCAGAGGGCCTCACTAAGTAGCTGAGGCTGTCTGCGAACCCGGATCCTCCGGTCTCTGCCTCCCAAAGTACTGGGATTACAAGCGTGCGCCACCACGCCCGGCAGACAATATCTATTAAAACTATGGATCACCATTAAAGTCAACACACACTGAGCATCTATGGTAACAGAATGCTCCCAATCATCTACTGCATAACAGGAAATCAAACTGAAAAGATACAAAGATTTCTTTTTTTCTACTTCTTCATATTTTCCAAATTCACTAGAATAGACGTTGCAAATTCAAATGCAGCAAGGTCAAAGAGGACAACCAAGATAAGCAAACAGGGACAACCAAGTTTACCTCCTGCCGCAGAGCATGACGATGACTTTGAGGCCATCTTTAGATTTCACTGAGATCTGCTCATGACCCACTGACAGCCACAGGTCAAGTTCCTGACGTTGGCAACCGCATGCTCCTCCCACGCTCACCAAATCCCCATCCGCAACGGTGAGATGGGTGTCACGTTGGATGAGCTCTAATTTCCTTTCAAGAACGCTGGAGGCTGGGCATGGTGGCACACACCTGTAATCCCAGCACTTGGGAGGCTGACAGGAGGATCACAGGTTCAAGGCCAGCCTCAGCAATGTAACAAGACTCTCAGCAACCTAGCAAAACCCTGTTTCAAAACAAAAAATAATAATAAAAAGGCCTGGGGGTGTAGCTTGAAGTTAAAATGTCCCTAAGTTCAGTACACACACACACACACACACACACACACACACACACACACACACACACACACACCAAAACACCTGGCATCCCAATCCTTTGATTTTCTGCTCAGATTTGAAAAAGTTTATTATTGGTAGAAACCTTCCTTTATTACCTTATTACTAACAAAATATCCTCAACCTTTTTTGTGGTTTTTCTAAATCATAAGTCAAAGTTCACACAGAAGAAGACAAGCACAGGTCCCCTAAGGCCATCTCCGCGCTGGCCCCAGGAGCAAATGCGTTCAGAAGGTTGTGCGGACCAGCATCCAAATAGCATGAACCAAAATGGGAACGCTGAGCACCCACCTCGACCTCGACCTGCTTGCTTCGTGGTAGTCTGGATCTCTCCAAATCTTATGTCTGTTTTGTTTTTTGGGGTTTTTTGGGTTTTTTTTTTTTTTTTGCAGTCCTAGGGATTGAACCCAGGGGCATTCTACCTCCCAGCTACACCCCCAGCCCTATTTTTTTTAATTATTCTTTATTTTGAAACAGCGTCTCACTAAGTTGTGGGAGGCCTCACTAAGTAGCTGAGGCTGGCTTTGAACCTGTGATCCTTCTGTCTCAGCCTCCCAAGTACTGGGATTACAAGCATGCGCCACCACACCCGGCTCTCTCCAAATCTTAAACCAGTGAGGCATGGCGTATTGTCAGGTTTGTAATCAGAGATGACTAGCCATTGGGTTGGGAGCCTGAGACACGAGGAGTATAAACAACATATTTTATATGCCATTATGAGACTCTCATGGGTTTATCTCAGGCTAAGTCTGTGGTCTCTCTGAGTCAGATTTCTGTTCCTTAAATACATTATCTCTGGCCAGGCGTGGTGGCACATGCTTGTAATCCTAGTACTTGGGAGGCTGAGATAGGAGGATTGCAGGTTTGAGGACAGTCTCAGCAAGTAGTGAGGCTCTCTTCAACCTAGTGAGACACTGTTTCCAAATAAAAATAAAATAGGGCTGGGGGTCTAGCTCAGAGGTAGAATGTCCCTGTGTTTAATCCCCAGTGCCACAAATAAACAGATAGATGATAGATAGATAGATAGATGATAGATAGACTCTAAATCAAATTCATGTTCTTATCTTTGTACATGGCATCATTTCACCAAGGAGAGTTTAGAATTATTGTCGATGGTTCTGGAAACTTCTAATATGAATGGTTTGTATAACAAGGATCTTAAGGGGGAAAAAAGGAAGCAAGATGTCAAATATCCAATGTTCTGCATTTTCTCATTCATAGGAGGAAACTGCCACAAGGAACCCAGATTCCAAAATTATTTCCTTACAAAACTCATGAGGAAGACAAAGTTCACAAGGAATAGGAAAAGCATAAGAAAAGCAAAATGAAAATGTAAAAAACTGAAAACTCTTGAACCTCATGGTCTTTCTCCTACTCCTCCTCTTCCTCCATCATATTCTCCATTCTACTGTCTTGCTCTTTCTTCCTCTCACCTGTTCCCCTTTCTTTCTGCCTGGCCAGAAACCCCCAAAGCTACATTACCTCTGAAATGTAAACCCTAACCAGGTGTGGTAGCACACGCCTGTAATCCCAGTACTTGGGAGTCTGAGACAAGAGGATCACAGGTTTGAGGACAGCCTCAGATATAGCAAGACTGAGCAACCTAGTGAGATCCAGTTTCCAAACAAACAAAAAATTTAAAGGGCTGGAAGTGTAGCTCGGAGGTAGAATGCTTCTGAGTTCAATCCCCAGTAACACACACACACACACACACACACACACACACACTTTCTGGCTGAATTAAAGTCCAGGTCTCACTATGAACTGAGGAGAGGCACTGTCAGAAACTTTCAAAGCCTGCAAGGTAGGCAGGGTTCCTGGATTTATATCAACTGGTTCACCGTACTAGTAAGAACCTCGGAGCCGGGCATGGTGGCACACACCTGGAATCCCAGTACTTGGGGAGGCTGAGATAGGAGGACTGTAGGTTCAAGGCCAGTGTGTTAATAACTCAGCGAGACCCTCAAAATTTTTAAAAATTAAGTTTTGAATACATTTTCTTTAAAGTACCTGATATAGAAAATATTGGATGAAAAGACCCTGGGGGTGACTTGAGACCCCAGATCACACGGGAAACCTGACAAGTTGTGGAAAACTGTTAACGTTGGACAAAGTCTTTTGGAAGCCACCGCCAAATCGTTCCTGTGAAAACAGGTAAGTGTAATCCAGGCGTGGCAGCCGGAAGGATGAGCCCGCTGAGCTACCAGGACGGGCCCTCTGCCTCCCGTACACAGCGCTCGGGAGCAGGCCTCGAAGGAGCCCCGACTGCAGCTCCCGCCTCAAGACGGAACCAGACGACTTTATAAACAAGCAAAAACTGGCTGGGAAAGAACTCCATGGTCAGATTTTCAACTCCATATGACACATTTTCAAAGAGCTTAAACACAAATGCCAAGTAAGACCCAGAATAAGCCGACATAGGCTTACATATAAAATCAGATGCTCCTGCTCCAGAAATTACACTCCAGGTTTGTCTGTTTGTTTGTTTGTTTGTTTGTTTGTACTGGGGATTGAACCCAGGGGCATTCTACCTCTGTGCTCTACCCCCAGCCCTATTTTTTATTCTTTATTTTGAAACAGGGTCTCACTAAGTTGCGGAGGGCCTCACTAAGTAGCTGAGGCTGGCGGCGAACCCAGATCCTCCGGTCTCCGCCTCCCAAGTACTGGGATTACAAGCGTGTGCCACCACGCCCAGCTTAATATTTCTTTATTTAAAAATCTGGTGTTAAGCCAGGCGTAGTGGCATATGCTTGTAATCCCAGTACTTGGGAGGCGGAGACCGGAGGATCTGGGTTCGC